>CABFVX010000624.1:238952-252685 GCA_902151425.1 Timema shepardi | reverse complement strand
CTCTCTCTGGCTACCTGTCTCTGTACCACTCTATCTGGCTACCTGTCTCTGTACCACTCTCTCTCTCTCTCTCTGGCTACCTGTCTCTGTACCACTCTCTCTGGCTACCTGTCTCTGTACTACTCTCTCTGGCTACCTGTCTCTGTACCACTCTCTCTGGCTACCTGTCTCTGTACCACTCTCTCTGGCCACCTGTCTCTTTCACCAGCACGTGAACGCTCCACAGCTAAGATAGCAAGGATTTGTCCCGTACTCAAGGAAAAGTCTGTGATAGACGTGTGAGATCGTGCCGGGCTAGTTAGCGGTCAGAAACGCATCCATCATACACTCGTGAAAAATTACCCTGAATAGCTCAGTGTTACAGCAATGTCGCGATAAGAGAGAGCTCTTGTTCGGATCCCGTACGCAACTATATTCTAAATATTCTAAATACACCCTTGTCAAAGATTGCACCCGTTTGTATCAATTTGTAATCCAAGGTGGGCGAACGGAATCATACCGCCCCAAATGATACAGTACAATTTATATAAAAAGGGTCTCATCTGACAACTAGAAAGTATCAATACCTATAACATAACACTTATAAAATAGTAGAATTCTATGAAGTTTGGCCATAAAAAGTGTGTTTGTGTTTTCTGAAATGCGCTACCTTCGAAAAAAAGGACTTTCAGATTGTGCGGATATGCAACTCCCTGAACAGCGACGTTTGTCGGGTAGTATCTATCGGTTGTGCAGGGGCGCGAACAACATTCATAGGCCTTCAGGCAATCCACACGCCAGGAAAATAGTCCTTTTGGCTAGCTCGAAATATCTAATAGATTGAAATATGACACATGGACATGGGAATCGAGCCCACTGGTCCCCAATGCTTTACCACTGATCTATCCAGGGATTGTTTTGTGCTCAGGGACATTATTCAATCATAGCTTAAGACAGAGTCTGTGATGATCGTGAGAATATCACCGGCCACTAAGAGCTATCATTGATATCAGAGCCGCTAGCTAATAGCTCATAATTACTGCAGAGCATGACGTATGCGCCGTGATATACATATATGGCGAGCGACGTTCTCACAGTTGTAAGTCACGTCAAACTTTGTCACGTGTTAGCTAAACCTTGTGATGTTCATTACGTCACAGTGATTGGTTTACTCGTGTGTCCTCTCAAAGATAGTCCGAGGAGAATGGGATCGGACCCACCAAGAATTGTATACAATTTGACTTGTACGGACTTAATAGAACTGGAAAGGGGGAGGGGGGGTTCCGCTCTTTGAATATCTGTCATGAGCACTTTGACAAGTATTTATTATTATTAGCACCGCGTCTTACTACCCGTTCGGGTTATACGTACTTACGCTAATGTGTAATGGTAGTGTGATTGCGAGAGGAAATGGAGGACCTACAGTTTAACGTGGGATCCGAACCACGGTGGAGGCCTGGCATTCCCCACATTCACAATATGTCTTGTCAGAGGTAGAAGGAAGGGTTTGGTAATCAGATAAATCTGTGCCGGGACCGAGGATTGAACCCCGGCCGCCAGCACAGAAGTCTGACACCTTACCTCTAGACCGCCAGGCCACCATGACAGGTATTTAAAAAATGTTGAGGTCACCATATAAAGAAAATTAGATTTAATGTTTGTACTGAAGCATGGTTTGGTTTATTTTGGCCAAAAATATGTTTTGATATAAAAACCACAAATACACTGATCTTTTCTCGCGTTCTCGGTTATAAATCACATTTCAAGGAACTTTATTTAAAATTTAGGGCCTGGATTTATGTTTGCTTAAACTCAAAGCGATCTGTATTTTTTGTGTACTTGAAATTGACCAACATTAAAAAGTACATCAAAGTGTTCAAAATCTCACTATTCGTGGAATAACCTTCATAAATATAATAGAATAGATAATATTTAGACAAATGGATACACCCGCGCCTTTATTGTAACCATTTTTTCAACCTTTGGATTTATTTCGCCGCGTATTATCGGCCACTGGAATGTCCCTGGTTCATAAGTGGTTAGGACCCACCTCGGTGGCGTAGTTGACTAACGCGCTCGTCGTGTTGAGCTCGACTAGCTGAGGACGGAGAGATCGAGGCTCGAATCTCGGTCGGGTGAACTGAGGGGGATTTTTCCTAAATGATTTTCCACTCTCCCTCCACGCAAATGCGGGTTCACTTCCTCTAATTCACCCTTCCCAATTCCTAATCCATTAGCGTAATTAGTACTTAAAGCGTATAGCCCGAACGGGTAGTAAGACTCTGTGACAAGAACCAGTGACAAACGCCAGTTCCTCGACAGTTGTTAGTTCTACGGTATCGACCTATTTTATAGAACACATTAATAATATTTTGTGACCAACCCTGAGGTGTAGTGGTCTTGTCCAGGTGTCCCAGGTTCGATTCTCGGCTGGTCCCGTGGGTATTATCTCAACGGTCACAAGGAGTTGGTTAGTTAGGTTAGGTTAGGTTAAGTTAAGGATCACCCCCGGCTTCACACCTGGCCACGTTCTGCCACCAGAGCGGCTAATAGTCTACATACAGAAGACTGAACCTCGGTGTAGAGTCCTCGCTCGGGAAATATATTGTCAACATAATTCATAAAGTTCTCGCCCAGCCGAGGTCAACAGATTTTTTACCTGGAGGAAATTCGTATAGAAACACTTCCTTCCTTACAGTCAGTCGCGTGTCAATAACTGAAGCGTGTAAAAAGATTCCTGAAAGGTCTTATCTGATAGACTACAGTTCATGAAACGAAATGTAAGCACTTTTTCGCTCGCTCATGGGAATTCAGCGCAATGTGAAAACAGTGCACTTCCCGTACTTTACTAGTAAGTGTGCTTTCGCCCAGATGGTTAGGACAGGCGACACTAACCGGCCAAGGAAGTGAGTGATATAGATGAACGGGAAACAAACCAAGACCAGCCTTCAGGATGTAAACTCACTGTTTATTAATATATTAGAGTATTTGAATATATGTGCCCAAAACTCAGAGATTTTCCTTCACAAGTCGACGACCCGAAGGTTGGTTTGGTGCAATTTTTATCCATTCGGAGCTGTGCATGCAATTAGCCTTTCAGTTGGTTAGTGCTACCTGCACCCTCTGGTAGATATCTGAGCTACCTGCCAACACTAGAAATGTTGAAATAAGGGCTTAACCCCGGGCTTTGTTCACGCGTAGGTGTGAAGTCAATGTATATCAAAATGTCGACCTTAAACCCAGCCGAGGACGATGTATTTTTATTGAGCGATAACAATCCGTAGCGCTACTTCCTTCGGATGGGAAGTGAAGCCGTCGGTCCCGTGTCGATTGTGGAATGTAACAACCCTGGAAGGTATATGCCAATACCTTACAGTAAAAATTGGTAGACCTTTTCGCGCTCGCTCGTAGAAATTCAATATGTACGGCAACGGTCATCCCCACAATTTCCGAACTCCCCTAGTATATGTAATTTATACCAGATGGTGCAGTAAACACTAACCAGCCGAAGGGCTGCGTATCACCAGCGCTGGATGGATAGAGCCCTCGGCTGGTTGACTAAGAAGAAGTAAAGATGGTTCCCTAAATTAGATTGTAAACATACACATTTTTTATGAGATTGTAGCATCAATTATTTAATCAGATAATAATGATTGCGAGTCTGGTTGATTTACATAACTTTTCTTATTACTTGGTGACCTGGTGGTCTAGGGGGTAAGGTGTCAGACTTCTGTGCTGGTGGCCGGGGTTCAATCCTCGGTCCCGGCACAGATTTATCTGATTACCAAACCCTTCCTTCACCTCTGACAAGACATCTTGTGAATGTGGGGAATGCCAGGTCTCCACCGTGGTTCGGATCCCACGTTAAACTGTAGGTCCTCCATTTCATCTCACAATCACCCTACCATTACACATTAGCGTAAGTGCGTACAACCCGAACGGGTAGTAAGACGCGGTGCTAATAATAATAATAATAATAATAATAATAATAATAATAACTAAGTTACTTTTTTGTAATAATTATAAATTATTTGGTTATAAGTATCAATGTAAGAAAAAGGTGTAGCACCGCCGGAATAAATAATAACATTTAAATAAATGAAATAAAATGGTTGGTGTTGCTATGTAACGAGTGGCCTAGTGATCAACCTTGCGACAGACGGTAAGACTACCATACCACAATACCGCAATACCACATCCCTGGCAGATAAGTTTGTGTTGGTCGCTTGGAGCAGAAAGGTCGGGGTTTAACTCCTATCACTGTCGAGAAAACATGCTCGCAACGTTATTATCACAACACTTTCTTAGTATTAAAACCTGTAAATCACAAGATAAACATTGATAGCTTAGCTTACAATCACAAGATAAACATTGATAACTTAGCTTACAATCACAAGATATACATTGATAACTTAGCTTACAATCACAAGATATACATTGATAGCTTAGCTTACAATCACAAGATAAACATTGATAACTTAGCTTACAATCACAAGATAGACATTGATAGCTTAGCTTACAATCACAAGATAGACATTGATAACTTAGCTTACAATCAAAGAGTTTAGAAATAACTAAACTTAATTTTTTTACGTCATTCAAAAAAATTGGGTTGTTTTTGGAAACACAAAAAGCCATTAGAATACACTTTAATTGGGTTGATAGGTAAATAATTAAACAATAAAACTTCACATGATAATATTATAAAGTAGAGAGTGATTTTCACAGGAAGAACATTATTTGAAAACTAGAAACCAATGTTACCACAATGGCTGGAATTAAAATATATTACAATATATTGTATTTTCATTCTTACTCCATTTAGTTAATAATGTAAGGATAAATTATACCGTAATGCATAAAGAAGCACTAGGTCTAAAGGAAGCTTTTGATAATTTTAGATAAATTTTATACTAATTAATAGATCAAATAAGACATATTTCTAGAGGGATAAATTTAAATCAATCTTAAGGTTCTTGGCTCTGTAGAGTGCAAGACGTGCCGTGGCGTGGCTTCACAACCGACCAAAGTATCCTTCCGCACCAATAAGAACAACCGGTTCACGGAAACAACTAGCTACCGGATAGGTCTTGCGGAAAAATCACACATTTGTAAATATCAGTTTTCTCGAGAACGAGTGATTTTTTTTTAGTAATATTTTCACCATCTCCCCTAAGACGATGTAGCAATGTTTATTAGGTGTTACATTTTCTTATTTTTTGTTATGCAGCCAGCAGTTTTCTATTGAAAAATGTCAAAATTATTGATATTATTTGATCACTGTTAAAATTTTAAAGGAGGTGTTTATATAAAAAGTACAACTTAATCAACATGCTACTATTCTTGAACACACTGTTTCCGAAAAGAAAATGGCAAAACAATAAAAATTCTTGAAGATAACCGCTTGTTCCCATGACTCTGCATTTCCACGACAAATGAAAATGGCCAATCAATCACCTTAATGAATGTTGGTGGTCGAAAGTGGGCTTCCTATAAAAATCAAGATCTAGTATTATTATTATTAGCACCGCGTCTTACTACCCGTTCGGGTTATACGCACTTACGCTAATGTGTAATGGTAGGGTGATTGTGAGATGAAATGGAGGACCTACAGTTTAACGTGGGATCCGAACCACGGTGGGAGGCCTGGCATTCCCCACATTCACAAGATGTCTTGTTAGAGGTGAAGGAAGGGTTTGGTAATCAGATAAATCTTTGCCGGGACCGAGGATTGAACCCCGGCCGCCAGCATAGAAGTCTGACACCTTACCCCTAGACCACCAGGTCATCTACATTATTATTATTATTATTGTCTTGTCAGAGGTGAAGGAAGGGTTTGGTAATCATGTAAATCTGTGCCGGGACCGAGGATTGAACCCCGGCCGCCAGCATAGAAGTGTGACACCTCACCCCTAGAGATCTAGTAGTAAAATGTGTCGGGAGTGAAATGATATAATGTTACCACCTTTGTTTACGTTAGCTGTATCCAATTATCCTTTATTTTAAAGGTCTGTAAACCCATTTTTCATTTATGAGTTTCAAACTAACTTTTATTTTGGGAGTTGCAATTATTATTTTTCCTTTAGGGCTCCACACTAACCTTTATTTAATACTTAAGGGCCAACAACGAAACCTTTCTCTAGAAGGTTGAAAGCAATATTTCCACTTGGTGTGTGTGCAATCATAATATACAAAAATACTTTCAAAGGTCGTTCTTTGTTTGTGTGAAGCTCTTTCCTTAACCCGAGAAAAGAAATTGAGGGCTAAGAAAATATATGTTTCAAAAAGGTTTACGATATGTAATAGTGGAGGAGGTTACATAATGATGAGTTAAATATCCTTAACTAATCACCTGAAATTGTTAGTGTAATGAGTCTGTCGGCGCGAAGGTCATTCAACGGGAATAGGAGAATCTAGAACCTTGTTCAGGGTACCGACCGGCAAAGTCAATGGGAA
Source organism: Timema shepardi (assembly GCA_902151425.1). Lineage (NCBI taxonomy): Eukaryota > Metazoa > Arthropoda > Insecta > Phasmatodea > Timematidae > Timema > Timema shepardi. Next base: position 246,250 of record CABFVX010000624.1, on the reverse strand, counting down.
GAGACCATTGGAACACCCAGATACAGATGGGAGGGTAACATAGGAATGGATTTGAAAGAGATAAGGTTTGAGTGTAATGAGGTGGACTGGCTAGTACTAGCTCGGGATAGGTGACGTATCTTTGTACTTTCGTAATGCCATAAAGTAAGTATGTAGGTAATCATTATTTTACCGAGGGCTCTATAATCCACCTTTCTTAAGGACTATTTCCATTTGAAGAATCAATTCATGATTTCTATTAGGACTTTTTCTCGGTCCCGGCACAGATTTATCTGATTACCAAACCCTTCCTTCACCTCTGACAAGACATCTTGTGAATGTGGGGAATGCCAGTTTCATCTCACAATCACCCTACCATTACACATTAGCGTAAGTGCGTATAACCCGAACGGGTAGTAAGACGCGGTGCTAAGAATAATATTAGGACTTTTTAAACATTGTATGTGCGCGAATAGCTCTACTAATGCAGTGTTGTACCTGGTACTCGCAAGCAAAGTTAGACAACTATTTGTGAAGCTTCATCGCATCAAATTGCATGAAAGTTATAATAAACACTTTACGTGGTTAAAAGACCGTCTTTAACAAGTTCCTTTATCAATTTCAGAGCACACTATACGGTCGTTGAAGATTTCATTCAAATCAAGGCCGCTCGAACCTCGCGCCCACATCTTCCCAAATACCGCGAACAAAAAGCGAAGGTTGGCAACCCTGAGCTGAGCACACTTGATATTCCAATATAGTTCGTTTACTCGCGAGAGGAATGTTACACGGTGAGTCGAGGCGGAGCCACGCGTTGCGAGCGTCAAGGTTGTTAGGGAACTCTTTGTCTTACAAACTACAAACTACAAACTAAACATATCAACTCGATTTAGCGTACACCACAAGATAAAGTAAAACTAGAGGAAATTCCTTCACGACAGAAACGGAATTTACTAGAAAGGATTTGATAACTAATTAGATTGGTTTAAAAATTATAACTGGATACGGAACTCAAACCGGGGACCTTTGGCTTAACTTTTATGAAATCGAGAACATATTTTGGTAACTGTGGCCAAATTTTTATTTATTTTACTCCTAAAATGTAGTAAAGTAATTTTCAAATGACATTAAGTATTTAATGTTATTCAATATCTTTTCCTAGCACTGCGTCCTACTACCCGTTCGGGTTGTGCGCCTATGTACTAATTAGACTAATGTGTTAGGGATTAGGAAGGTTGAATTTAGAGCGAATTAGTACATAAGAGTATAGCGTATATATTAGTTGCAAACTTTGGCCTATAACTAAAATGTTTTGGAAATTATGTTATCGCGCTATTTTAAGTTAGCTAACAATTGTTTTAAAAAGGTTTATCAGACTCGTGTTTTTCATTTTTCGTCTACCTAAGGGTACACACATAAAAATAAAATAATAAGGATATAATTATTCTCCTTAACGTTATTTTTATTAAGTTGTGGCATCTTTATAAAATATGAAATCACGTGTTTAATCTGTCTGCATGTGTTCTCGTGTGTTGTGTCAGTGACTGTACACCCCGGGACCCCCCTCCCCCAAACTGGGAAGGACCTTGAGGTTCGCCGCTCGATAACCGCGCGGCACAAAATGAAGCAATCGCGCGCTCTAACAGCCTGAAACTACATCTCGCCGATAACACACCTGCTATACCGCGCCTTACTACCCATCCGGGCTATCTTCAGTTCGCATATCCACAATAATGGAACAATAATGATAAAGTGCACCCGAATTTGCGGGGCAGAAGTGTGGGAAACGCCATTTCCGTCCCCGGCAATCTCTACTGACCCGATAGTGGCACGTTAGAGCATGCAGTCACCGATGCAAGTGTAGAAATAATAAAACTTACCCTTTTCCAAGACCAGGGATGGCCAGACTCCGGCCCACGGGCCATTAGAGTCGGGGATACGAGTTTGGACCACTGATACTTCTCACATTATTATAACATGTAGTTTACATCAGTCAGTGAATGTGTGGACGCTAAGACGAGGTTCTCGATGTCCTGAGAACTGGCTTGTCCTTGAAAATAGCTGTAGATTTTCACAAAACACACGAAACGTGTGAAATGTCCCCGCGCTCTACTGGACCCACCGTGGAATGGAAAAACAATCGCGCAACAAATTCTCCCTTGCATACAACTACCGGTATTTACTTTTTATTTACTAAATATGCAAAAATGAAGAGTTAACCTTAACAAACTGAAATACAATAATGGTCATATTTTCAAAAATGCTGACTAGTTTTCCCAGATATATTAGACAAATGATAAAAAAATTAATACGTAAATAATTACATTAGGGCCCACAAAGTTTCAGTTTATGTCAGTAGTTGAAATATAAAAGTTCTTGGAATTTTCAGTATGGTCAACATGAGGCTGAGAATGAATTTAGTGATCTACAAAAACAAAGCTCCCATCTATCCTGGATCTAGATCCTCAAGTAACAGCAGTGTCTCCCCATCCTTGATCTAGATCCTCAAGTAACAGCAGTGTTTCCCCATCCTTGATCTAGATCCTCAAGTAACAGCAATGTTTCCCCATCCTTGACCCAGATCCTCAAGTAACGGCAATTTTTCCCCATCCTTGATCTAGATCCTCAAGTAACAGCAGTGTTTGCCCATGCTTGATCTAGATCCTCCAGTAACAGCAGTGTTTTCCCATCCTTGATCTAGATCCTCAAGTAACAGCATGTGTCTCCCCATCCTTGATCTAGATCCTCAAGTAACAGCAGTGTTTACTCCATCCTTGATCTAGATCCTCAAGTAACAGCAGTGTTCCCCCATCCTTGATCTAGATCCTCAAGTAAAAGCAGTGTTTCCCCATCCTTGATCTAGATCCTCAAGTAACAGCAATGTTTCCCCATCCTTGACCCAGATCCTCAAGTAACAGCAATTTTTCCCCATCCTTGATCTAGATCCTCAAGTAACAGCAGTGTTTGCCCATTCTTGATCTAGATCCTCAAGTAACAGCAGTGTCTCCCCATCCTTGATCTAGTATCCTCAAGTAACAACAGTGTTTACTCCATCCTTGATCTAGATCCTCAAGTAACAGCAGTGTCTCCCCATCCTTGATCTAGATCCTGAAGTAACAGCAGTGTTTCCCCATCCTTGATCTAGATCCTCAAGTAACAGCAGTGTTTCCCCATCCTTGATATAGATCTTCAAGTAACAGCAGTGTTTGTCCATCCTTGATCTAGATCCTCAAGTAACAGCAGTGTTTGCCCATCCTTGATCTAGATCCTCAAGTAACAGCAGTGTTTGCCCATGCTTGATCTAGATCCTCAAGTAACAGCAGTGTTTCCCGATCCTTAATCTAGATCCTCAAGTAACAGCAGTGTTTCCCCATCCTTGATCTAGATCCTGAAGTAACAGCAATGTTTACCCATCCTTGATCTAGATCCTCAAGTAACAGCAGTGTTTGCCCATGCTTGATCTAGATCCTCAAGTAACAGCAGTGTTTGCCCATGCTTGATCTAGATCCTCAAGTAACAACAGTGTTTCCCCATGCTTGATATAGATCCTCAAGTAACAGCAGTGTTTCCCCATTCTTGATCTAGATCCTCAAGTAACAACAGTGTTTCCCCATCCTTGATATAGATCCTCAAGTAACAGCAGTGTTTCCCCATCCTTGATATAGATCCTCAAGTAACAGCAGTGTCTCCCCATCCTTGATCTAGATCCTCAAGTAACAGCAGTGTTTCCCCATCCTTGATCTAGATCCTCAAGTAACAGCAGTGTCTCCCCATCCTTGATCTAGATCCTCAAGTAACAGCAGTGTCTCCCCATCCTTGATATAGATCCTCAAGTAACAGCAATGTCTCCCCATCCTTGATATAGATCCTCAAGTAACAGCAGTGTTTCCCCATCCTTGATATAGATCCTCAAGTAACAGCAGTGTCTCCCCATCCTTGATCTAGATCTTGAAGTAACCCCAGAGCAGTAGCTCTAGAGGACTGGACTTGAAGTCTAATACGTGGTTCTCTGTTACTACCAAACATGGCCGGGTTGTCCCGACACGTCAAGGAAGGATCGAGAACAATTCTGACACCTCTCCAGCAACTGGCACGAAGATAAGCGACGTAATGATGAGAACACTTTCCTTTCTCAGGTGTCAATCAAAAACAGATGTCATCGGATATGTCACTTTCCTCGCTCGTGTCAAGATGGAATAAGACAGTCGGGGACTTGAAGAGTGGGGAGTTGGGTGCGTCCTCTGTTTGTACAACTCTCGACTTCACCTCTAGTGGGTGCCACGCTAATACCCTCACACTACTGTACTACTTTCTCATGTCAACAGAAACTAGTGTAATCGTAAACAAATATACCTGGAGATTATGATGAAACTTTCCGTCTTATGTGAACACGAACTCAAAATAGTTCATGATGGATTTGGTTCAAATTAAATATTTAAATTTTACAGAACTATGAAAGTTTTTTTGATTGTAATCCTGGCTATTCGATTAGGCTAAGGGTAATTTACTGATGAGGATTTTATTGGGTTAGAAAATTTTCGAAAATGACTAGCAATTTAAAAAAAAATTGATATCCAGCAAGTTTTCGACCTTAAAAATTATACTGTGTTCTTGGTTTTGGGCTAAGCCTTTACTAAAAGAAAGTTTACTGGTGAGGGATTTTCCAAAATTCGAAATATTTTGGAAATGGCTTTAAGGATTTTTTTTTAAATTTATATCTGGGCAGTGTTTGAATGACAAATAAAACTGTATACTTTTTTGGGGGTAAATTTTTAAAAGGTATATTACAGATGATTTTTTTTTAAATTAGAATATTTGAAGGATTGTTGTAGCTGTAACGATTTGGTTCAAAATGGATATGTGTCAAATTTTTTACATTGTAAATAATTTTGTGTAGTTAATTTTCTTTGAAAAAATTCAATAGTTGTCTATTGGTGACAAATATTTGAAAAATTGGAATTTTTGAAAATCGCTCTAACTATTCTGTTTACAATTGGTATTTGCAGAGACAGTTTCAAATGATAAATAAAACTGTATGATAATTTTTATGATATAAATTTTGACAAATTTTAATGCTAGTTTACCATTAGGGAATTTGGAAAAATTTAATTTTTTCAAAAATTATTTTAATAGATACGTTAAAATGGGTTTCTGAGAACTGTTTATCATGATCAATAAGATTTTTTTTAATAAAAATAATTTGAGTGTTTACAAATAAATGAATTTATATTTTTTTAGTTTATAAGACGAATGTATATTGGAATTCATAAGATGTTAATAAAACGTTTTTCCACATTCCCTCCACGCAAATGTGGCTACACTTCCTCTAAATAAAACCTAATCCCTAAAACCATTAGCGTAATTATTATATAGAGCATAATTCGAGAAAATTGATTTTTTTACTCTTTTTTTGCCCTTTGATAAACTACCTTTAATTTTAGGATTAGCTATCTGATTTCAAAACCCTCTCGGGGGACCTTATAAAAACTATATATATAAAATAATGAAACAAATAGCCGAAACTATTGTTAATGCATTTTAGTGGGGATAGTCTCCTCATAGATATCATATTCTGAAAATTAAAAAATGACACATGGACACAGGAATCGAACCCGGGATCTTCGGCTTAGTACGCCACAGCTCTTACTACTGAGCTATCCAGGAATCATCCCATGTTTAGGGTCATTCTTCACTCATAGTTTAAGGCAGAGTCTATGATGGACGTGCGGAAGTCGTCAGCTTATAAGTATGTGATTATATAAGATCTCAGCCATCAGACAACGCAGAATATATCTAAGTGGTTCTATCCTCACTAAAATGCATAAATGATAGCTTCTGCTATCTGTTTCACTAATATATGCAATCCCGTACAATTACAATATAATTGTCAATTGCCTGCAAAATGCCAACTACCGAGTCGTGGATGGCTGCGTTGTCTGATGGCTGAGATCGTATATAATCAGATACTTATAAGCTGACGACTTCCGCACGTCCATCACAGACTCTGCCTTAAACTATGAGTGAAGAATGACCCTAAACATGGGATGATTCCTGAATAGCTCAGTAGTAAGAGCTGTGGCGTACTAAGCCAAAGGTCCCGGGTTCTATTCCCGTGTCCAGGTGTCATTTTTCAATTTTCAGAATATATATATATATATAAAGTTTTATCCCAATTGTCCCGATATACAGACAGACATACAGACGGCATCTCGAAAACCATTATTTCTGTCTCAGGGGGTCATGAAACCTCGACATTTATCACAATCTCGAGTAATATTTTGTTGACGATCACAATACTCTCTCTCCGAGCTGTCGAGAGAAAGTAAAAATCCGAAATAGCGTTTGAGGCGGGCCGGGCCGGTCCCCTGGAAAGGTGGGCTGACGTCATCATGTGTGCCCTCACCGGTAGACCTCCAGAGTTTGCAAGATAAGGCACAAAAACGGATTTTAGGGGAAATATTTCGATTTTTAAATGTTGGTCACCAACCAGTTCGGAATTGTCTTTAAAACGACACGTCTGAGGTCCGCCATCTTGCAATCTCCGCACCGAGGGGCTCTTGGGACTATTCTAGACCAAAAGTATTCCACCAGCACATTACGACTCCAATGGGATACAATCTCAGTTTGCTAAACCAAAATTATACTAATTTATGTTTAGTTTTCTATTGATTTTCAAACAAAAACTTTGGGAACCCCTGCCTTGGATTAAAGCCATTAAGGCCTTGGTGTTGAACATATTAATTTAGAAAATATAATTATGTTAATTATTAGTTTCGTGTTTCTAACGCTACCGGTTTCACGCTTGCCGGCGTAACAACATCTTAACAGAGATCAAATCGAGACATCATCTGATACGTTACTTTCATCGAGAGGGTAATTATCATAATTAGAACAGTTTTAATAACACTTTCATTCTGGGAAAGCCTAACATATGATCTGATCCGGCCACACAGTTTTCTTTGAGAAAACGATTGATGCACCCAATATTGTGATCCCTTTACATTTGGAATGAATACATGGATTTCGATCAAATCTGGAAAACGCGCGCGCCCTTTACGTCAGTCGAGTGAGGGTCGTTTGTCTATAAGGGCCACAGTGAACATTGAGGGGCCACAGTGAGCATTGAGGGGCCACAGTGAACATTGAGGGGGCCACTGTGAACATTGAGGGGCCACAGTGAGCATTGAGGGGGCCACAGTGAACATTGAGGGGGTCACAGTGAGCATTGAGGGGCCACAGTGAACATTGAGGGGGCCACAGTGAACATTGAGGGGCCACAGTGAACATTGAGGGGCCACAGTGAACATTGAGGGGGCCAC
>CABFVX010000624.1:217259-235086 GCA_902151425.1 Timema shepardi | reverse complement strand
TAGCACCGCGTCTTACTACCCGTTCGGGTTATACGCACTTACGCTAATGTGTAATGGTAGGGTGATTGTGAGATGAAATGGAGGACCTACAGTTTAACGTGGAATCCGAACCACGGTGGAGGCCTGGCATTCCCCACATTCACAAGATGTCTTGTCAGAGGTGAAGGAAGGGTTTGGTATAATCAGATAAATCTGTGTCGGGACCGAGGATTGAACCCCGGCCGCCAGCACAGAAGTCTGACACCTTACCCCCTAGACCGCCAGGTCACCAAATAGTAACTAAAGGTCGCTATAACATTCATACTCCATTTATGACATAAGTGGTAAATTAATGCTCTGGGACATGGCTGTTAAGCTTGTCCAATAGTTATGTTGGACAAAATGACCAATAAGATGTGTAAGAACTCTAAAACAAATCCCGATCAAATTAAACTCTTGAATACTAGATTCACAAATATCCTTTTAGAGGGGGGATGGAGGGTTTCACGAGAAAGGGTTTGTGATTTTGAAACAGTTTTTTCAACAAAAAACAAACAGACAATAACAAATATTGCTCCTGTAGAAACATAAGAGTTTAATTTTCCTCACATGGTGACATCTACAGTTGTTATGAGCATAGCGGCATTAGATGACAAACGTTTTAAATGAAGAGAAAAAGTTGTCATTTAACACCAGGAGAGATATTCAACAGCTGTTGACATTACCGTGCGCGCGTGAAGAACATTACACTCTATATTTCTACTGGAGCAATATTGGATTCATTTTGCCGAACACAGATGTTTGCTATAAGAAGTATAAAAATTACCGCCTTTAACTGACGATCGCCATCATCCCAGGATTCGAGCGTTCCCGTCTGGTTTCTCGAGAGAACAAGACGTCTCGAGCGTGTGAGACTGGAACAATCCAAGTTGCAATGACGAGGCAGGTATTCTGTCTGCCTGTCTGTCTGTCTCACTCAATACGACGAACACGTGTCTGCACACTAGTGTGTGTGCTTGTTCAAGGTATGGGACTAAAAGGGGATGATTACTCGATATTTCCCGCGGTGACGATGGGGGACAAAGTTTCTTGTTAATAGCTACAGTATGTCCCTATCATGACAGAATAAAGATTTGTGGACAAGGCTTATCAGCGAAGTCATTATAAAATGGTCAAAAACGACCTTTTCATGGCAGTTTATATCCAAATATAATTCCCTATTTCAACAATGTTCTTTATTAGGAACTTCTATTAACTCTTTATCTCCAGTAATGTTTAATCAGAAATGATCCACGTGCAATATTGTTCATGTGAATGTACTATTTCTAGCCGACTGTATCACAGAGCTGATTGGCCTGCGAGATGTTAAGAGCAAGTTCCAGTAACGTTTTAATCAAACTATGTTCGCTCTGTTGTAAAGTTGCAAGGCCTTTGTTTGAGTCACGCTCTACCACAAAGTCACAAGTAAACATCAGAGCTATGGAGATGGAGTTGGACTCGCTAAATATGTACCGACCCCAACTACAGCATCAAAATTAAAGCTTATACTATTAAAACAACACATGGTAGTTATATCATTTTAATTGGACACTTATCCCTTTTTTTTAGGACCAGAATTAGTAATTTGGACTGACTAATGTATTTAAATATAAATTCACAATATCAATCAAAAAAAAAAGCTTCCCATGAAGCAATCTGACAAATGTCACGAAATAAGGGGAGAGGAGGTAGACATTTAACAGCGGTGACCTACCAAGGTGTCGTACCCTTCGTTTAGCATTTAAGGTAGACAGTCGTCCTACCTACACAAGCACCCAGAAACTGCGTGGATAGAGGATGTGAAAACAGTTGGGGAAGACTATCCCCGGTAGATCCATGCCGAGCCCAGACCTGTCAGTCACTGGCAAACCATATAACACGTGGTTGATGCTAACCCCCTTTATAAAAACAAACAATAACTTATTAACCGCTCAGCTTTGACATCGGTGTCCTTTGGGGCGAGGAAGGCTCTCATATTTACATTCAACCTCGAGTTGTAAAGACTTTATGTCGAGTCCACGTGGAGGCGAGACTTCCCCTCCCGGCTAGTAACAACCCGAGCGAGCGCTGCCAACATGACGACTCGCGCTCCACGCCCGCTATTCAGCGGTTAATTCAAGGTGTAATGTTGCCGCCCACTGCGCTCTTCAGACGGGTATTGATCAGGGAAGTGCGCGGGCGCCGAGTTACGGACCTAGGACAAGAACTCGCCTTCCGGAGCGCGGGCGGTAAACAAGGGTGGGATCAACCATATGAACCGTCCTAATCTTCAAGGGAACGAAGCATACACTCACGTCAGGAGATATGATTAGCGACAATATTACTATCACTAGTTACAGTAGCTTTCAGCAAGAATTACTGTCCAAAAGGCCTTTTTTCCAACCAAAATTATAATATGTAGTAGAACTCTGGTAAGAAAAAAGGTCTCTCATATTCCATTTCTACCAAGTTTAGTGTATAGCACAGTATGTGGGGAATGCCAGGCCTCCACCGTGGTTCGGATCCCACGTTAAACTGAAGGTCCTCCATTTCATCTCACAATCACCCTACCATTACACATTAGCGTAAGTGCGTATAACCCGAACGGGTAGTAAGACGCGGCGCTAATAATAATAATAATAATAATAATAATAATGATAATAATAATAATATAGCACAGTAGTTCCCACAACGTTAAAGAAGTGAGAGGAGCATGTTTACATGTTTACACTGTTAGGCAGCAAGCTTACCTTTCCTGCTTCCACTATGGTGTAGCTTAATATGATAGGGTCATAGTGTAATCCATCAAGACGAGGCAAGCCAGACAGTTGAGCACTTTTAAAACACTTATCACTCGCAAGACGATGTCCGATATTACATACCGTTATGGAAACATATTGTGTTGTGTCGCAAGAACACGAGGGCTACTAACTGGTCTGTACGAGTCACGCGGAGTTGTGAAACGTCACGAGATACGAGAGACAGGTCCGCGAGCGCCGTGGTCTAGTGCCACACTGAGCTCCATTCTCCCAGAGCTGAGTGCTGCCGGCAGGAGGAGCTCCTGGGTAGCGCCGACCGGCCTCGCTGGAGACAGGGCTCCGTCACATGGACCAGAGTAGCATGTTCTTCTGGGTCATATCACTATACTATACAGCCTCATGGAGACATATCACTATACTATACAGTCACACATGGGACCAGAGTAGCATGTTCTTCTGAGACATATCACTATACTATACAGTCACACGGCTGACTCACTCACTGACATTAATGTCAGACCACTTCCAGATGAGATAGAAACTTGAAATCTGACAAACCTATAGCTTCTAGCTTGTAGCCGACGGGAAACTTCCAAACAGTTTAAAAAAAATAATGTAACCACCGAAATAAATTTCAAAACGGCGGAGCAACTTTACAAAGTCGGTGCGGACCTTTCTTTGGAGGTCTCTTGTAGCTAAACGGTAAGACCTATCAAAAAACTGCTTTGGAATTACATTAGTTTACATCCACTTGCAAATAAAACTCACTGGGGGGTTTGGAGGGCGGAACCCCCAACGAGAAAAGCGAATTCCAATACTATAAAGACAGAATAAGCGAGAGAAGAGAAATACCAAAAGGGCGAAGAGACAGAAGATATTTGATTTCCGGACTGTACCGCATCGGGTTCTCACAGAACCTTTTGTCAGGAGGGAAGTGGTTTCAAATTGAAGGTCGTGAGTTCCAACCCGACGATTGCCGGTGATATGTTAAATGCCTTCACTCGTCCGCCAGACCTGTCTAATAAGGTTTTCATTTAATTAATATTGCAGGTGTTCGGCACTTCAAATTAAATTACTCGGGCAGATATTTATTTTTAAAAGGTCTTTAAATATATTTCGTTAATGTGTGATGGTAGGGACCACGATTTAAGGGCAGTGTTTTTAAAATATTTATAAAAATTATTGTTCAGACAAACTAAATCAAATAGTGCTTCAAATGGGTTGTATGGTGAAATGATCTTCACGACGCGGAAAAAAGAAAGGATTTTAGATTTTTATTTTATAGAAGAATTAATGAGGTGTAAGAAAATACGGAGTTTCATCAAATTAAAAAAGATTAAAACCTACTTGTGAAACCCAATGAGACAGGGACGTCTCTCAAACCTACAGTAGCCCCATGGCTTCTTTGGTGCTGACTGACAGCTCACAGCTGACGTCTGAGTCAAAATGTAGGTATATACCTAAATGTTGAGTGTCAGAAGTCAGCTGTGAGCTGTCAGTCAGCACCAAAGAAGCCATGGGGCTATAAGAAGCCATGGGGCTACTGTATATACCTAAATGTTGATTGTCATAAGTCAGCTGTGAGCTGTCAGTCAGCACCAAAGAAGCCATGCGGCTACTGTATATACCTAAATGTTGACTGTCAGACGTCAGCACCAAAGAAGTCATGGGGCTACTGTATATACCTAAATGTTGACTGTCAGACGTCAGCTGTGTGCTGTCAGTCAGCACCAAAGAAGTCATGGTGCTACTGTATATACCTAAATGTTGACTGTCAGACGTCAGCTGTGTGCTGTCAGTCAGCATCCAAAGAAGCCATGGGGCTACTGTATATACCTAAATGTTGACTGTCAGACGTCAGCTGTGAGCTGTCAGTCAGCACCAAAGAAGCCGTGGGGCTACTGTAGAAGGATGGGAGGGATGGATACAGATATATCCGAGAATAACCGGAATAATGTTAGAAGGTGGATAGCATAAAAAAATGGATTGCATATACGAGGGATAATCATAGAATATCCATTTTAATTCGATTATTTTTAGATTTTAATATTTTAAATAAAGATACAATGTTTTGACAACATTCCAGGACACCTTTGACAGATATTCAAGATCTGTTGATATTAACCTGTGTAGAAAACTAAACTCTATGTTGCTACTGGAGACATATTTGATTAATTTTGGTCAAAAAATGTAATTCTATAAAAACTGTGAAAATACTTGCGCTCCCTTCTGTCGCACCTTAAGACGAAACACCGATCATTACACGGGCAATGCTGGAGGTAAAAACCTCCAAAACACAGTACAAAGCTTGTATACATTGATTATTGTTTCGCGGAGCAGATGTCGCCTGCGAGTCACGTCTCCCTACGATAGTGACAACATTTATATCATCAGTCTCCGAGTTACGTTGTCACACGGGGACGCGGGACAAGGTACGAGAACAGACGAGAACAGTCGAGAACAAGTCGGTTTGTGACGGTACTGTCCAGCAGTAGGAGAACAGACAGGAAAACAGGAAGATAATAATACACATTTGTCGTGACACCATTCAATTCAGATCCATTCTACGCTCCTCTACCAGTTACCTTTCGTCTCACGGCCATCTAACTACCAGTGATCAACCAAAATATGTGGATGTTAGACTTTTCAGAATGGGAAGTGTCAACTTTTAAACTATGTCTACAAGTGTGAGTATATGTGTGCGCGCGCACACGTGATCTATATTAATATTAGCACCGCGTCTTACTACCCGTTCGGGTTATACGCACTTACGCTAATGTGTAATGGTAGGGTGATTGTGAGATGAAATGGAGGACCTACAGTTTAACGTGGGATCCGAACCACGGTGGAGGCCTGACATTCCCCACATTCACAAGATGTCTTGTCAGAGGTGAAGGGAAGGGTTTGGTAATCAGATAAATCTGTGCCGGGACCGAGGATTGAACCCCGGCCGCCAGCATAGAAGTCTGACACCTTACCCCCTAGACCACCAGGTCACCAACATTACCTTAATCTAGGAGCACGCACACTACACCCACTATCATCTCTGAGGAAACTGCAGGTCTTTATCTTCGCTCTGTCTGTTATGTCGGGAGGGTGTGTGCCGGGGTAACAAGGAGCTACTGGCAACCTCGACGAACCAGCGTTGCCAAACTTGTCTTATGTTTGAAGGTGGATTGACCACAGGAACAAGAGAGAATGACAACGCTGTTCCCTCAGCGATGATATATATAGTGTAAATGTCAATATATAATCTGGTTTGGTAGTGAGGTGAAGATCGGGGTTTGAATCCCGGCAGAGAGTATTGAAAGCGCTCTTTCATACACAGTTCCTATTAAGGATTCTAATTCCAGCCGAGTGTATAGAAGGTACTGTAGTTTTTGTTTCCTTTCTCCCACGCAAATACGAGTACATTTCCTCTAAAACCCACCTTCCTCATCCATAATCAACCAGTCAGTGAATGAGAAATGGTATTAAGACGCCGTGGAGCCATTAACGCAATTACCCAAGCCAATATTTGTGAACTAGGATGCGTCAATCCAGTGCTTGCGGAGGGCGTGTCTGGTAGTCCCCCCCCCCTTTTCCCACCCGCCCCCCTCCTCTACAGACACGTGGAACGTGACGATGGTATATTTAGTCGTGGCTGCGAGCCAGGAATTACCTTCATTAACATAACTGAGCGGCGTCAAGAGAGTGTCAAAGTGCCGTTCATTGAGGCAGCAGCCATGACACTATCGACTGCAGCGCCTTTTCACGGTGGCGCGAACGACATAATGTATCCCTACGCCAAAACATGTTTTGAAATACCACATGGTTAAGCAGCTGTCGCTTTTGAAAAGCAAACTTCTGAAAACAAGAAAAATAAAGAACAAATTTTAATAATTTTTTTTTTTTAATATTGCTAAAATTATTGTTGTATATTATTATTTAATGACTAGAAAGTCATCTCTGATGACGGCCAAGACGATATTCAATGACACATGTTTTCCTGAGATTCAATAAAAGGCCAATAATTGAATATTTTGCACGCCGATATATATTTTTTTTTACAAATTACAGCTAAATGTAAACATGTTTAATAACTTGTATTATAGAATTATTTGTAAACCAACTCATCTACTGCATTCAGCTGAGACTCAGGGATATATGTTTTCCGATTCTCTTCTTTTCCAGGAGTCTCAACTTCATCAATGTCCCTTTCACAATAAGACGGGATCATAGTGTTTGCTGGAAGCAAGGGAAGAGACTGCCTAAATTCTTTAAATAATTTCTTAATGGACGTTACTTTGCAGAGCTGTAGTCTAGCGAACAGTTCGGCCAGATATATTCGGTCCACGCAGAAGTTAAAGTGGTCCCTGTGCTGTTTGCAATACTGCCAGGCCAAAAGAAGGATACATACAGTCAACTCTCGATTCTACGACCTTTCACGGTTCCCTGGAAAAGGGTCGTTATTTCGAAGGGGTTGTTATTGGAATTTTAACAGATTTTGTTCCACCCCTGACCTTCATACGAAAAAATTGCATTTTTTAGACAATACGTGAAAAAGTAAATAAAATAAAACCTACCTATTTCTTGAAGAAGGTACTCCTTTCACTCATTTCGTCAAAATTATAAGTTCGTATCAAATTAAAAAAAAAATAGCGTGGGTCATCAAAAAATCGTTCACAAAATCCAACCAAAAACGTAACCAAATCAAAATAACAATGTTAAACAATATAATGGGTCGTCAAAAATTGTTCATAAAATCCAACCAAAAACGTAACCAAATCAAAATAACAATGTTAAACAATAGAATGGGTCGTCAAAAATTGTTCATAAAATCAAACCAAAATAGTAACCAATTCGAGAATCGAAATAACAATGGCAAAAGCAAGCCTGGCGCGTGATGTAGCGGCAGTCGCGCGCGGGGAAACATTGTCTTGCTTGTGGGAGGGGGTGGACAGAGTCAAGTGATATTGGCTGGCATTGATGAGGCGGTGTCTTTTTTTATACCTGACCCACCCCAGTTACTAGTAATACAGCGCTCACAAAGATAATTGCAACGCAGCGACCTAAATAACAACAAACACATTTTAAAGCCGATTTACTTAAACTTTTCAACCTGTTTTCCCACATTTTTCACGGTTCCCCCAAAAAGGGTCGTTACTTCGAGAGGGACGCTATTCCCGGGGTCGTAGAATCGAGAGTTGACTGTACGTGCGTTTGTTTCGCTCGATACTTAACACTATTCTCGAATGAGACCCACATAAAGTTAATATGGACTTTGAATCAGCAACCATATCAGCTTTGAAACAGGTATTCCCTTCTGTTGAAGTCAACGGTTGCTAATTTCATCTGGAGAAATGTTTATGTAGAAAGGTTAAAGAATTGGTTATGACTAAAGACTACACGGGAGATTACACCTGAAGATGGGAAGACTACACCTGAAGATGTTGGCGAAGGATGGTTGCTGATTCACAGCGAGGATCCTCTAAAACGAGAAGCTGCGATTATTCCTTGACTATTTCGTAGAGCAATAGCTAGAAAATCCGCAAATACCCATCTAAGTCTGGAGCTGCTACCAAAGACTCCACAGGACCGACAACGCTGTCTCGGGAGGCCTAGAACAGACTTGAAAAATGTCTTACTACCTCTTCAATCTGAGGCCAAAAATTGTAATCGAAGGTATCTATGCACGGAGATAAAGAGATTCTTGAAGGCCACGGCGTACACTCAGAAACCGAATGGATAGGCTGAGATTGATGAAGCATTTTAAAGTAAAACAAATCTCGTATTATTCTAGTTAATTACAACAACAAAAACTTATGAATTTGTAAATAGCATAAAAATTAAAAATGTAAAAATAAAAACTAGGATATAATATAATGACAAGGAAAAGAAAAATGATTTTAAACACGCCGAAGTAATCTGGACTTGTAAAAAAGGCCTTGTTACATTGCCAGTACTAGGTCTGGAGTAAGTGTGAAGGAAAACCGAAACATAACAAGCCACACTCCTGAAAAAATGCACACCGCAATTGACACTCCATTATTAACAGTTTTATATTTTTGCTTAGTAACAAAATGTGTTAACTAACGATACTTTAAATTTTAATGTATGACATATTTTCCTAGCATCATTATATTGTTTATTTGATTACTAGCTTCAGTGGCCGCATGGTCTAAGTCGATATTTTCGCAATTTACTGGCCGCCGATGACGGAGAGATCGGGGTTCGATCTTAGTCGGGTGTAATCAATTTTTCCACTTTAATGGTTTTATACTATTCCTCCACGCAAAGCGGATACAATTCCTCCAAATTTAACTTTTCTCAATCTCTCACACATTAGAGTAATTATTACACAGGTGTATAACCCGAACGGGTAGGACGTGGCGCTAAAAAAATATTAGTCTACAGACAAAATACTCCGTGCAAAGGTTGAATTATGTAAAAAAAAAGTATGCATCTTTTAAAAAAGAACTCTACTGTCGCTTTTAGCAATTCAGCTACTAGTTTAGGAATATCGCAATCGAGTGTTAGGAATCCAGCTGACCATTTAGGAGAATCGCAATGTCTATTGACGAGTTTTTCTCTAGTTTTAGCAATTCAGCTGCTAGTTTAGGAATATCACGATTGGGTGTTAGGAATCCAGCTGACCATTTAGGAGCGTCGCAATGTCTATTGACGAGTTTTTCTCTAGTTTTAGCAATTCGGCTGCTAGTTTAGGAATATCGCAATCGAGTGTTAGGAATCCAGCTGACCATTTAGGAGCATCGCAATGTATATTGACGAGTTTTTCTCTAGTTTTAGCAATTCAGCTGCTAGTTTAGGAATATCGCAATCGAGTGTTAGGAATCCAGCTGACCATTTAGGAGCATCGCCGTGTCTATTGACGAGTTCTTCTCTAGTTTTAGCAATTCAGCTGCTAGTTTAGGAATATCGCAATCGAGTGTTAGGAATCCAGCTGACCATTTAGGAGCATCGCCGTGTCTATTGACGAGTTCTTCTCTAGTTTTTTCCTCCTATCAAGGTGATTATTATTTCTTGCCTCTGGGATGTGTAGAATTCTCTTCTTGATTTGGAACCATTTTAGGCTCTACATGTCTTCAATCTTAATGGCTGGGATTAGAGAGACCTATTTTCAGGGGAACAAAGTAGAGATTAATAAAACTTAGCTCAGACAAAACCTTTATTCAACACAAGCACCTCTGCTACCAAGATTATTTTAAAACAATGCGACCCGATTTCTTAACTAAAAGTTTTCTCTTTAAAATGGTTGAATACAAAAGTTGAACAGTTACAATAAGATATATTAATTTCAAAATATCTAAAGCAATGAACCTCTATGCTACTAAAAAATAAATTAATATTATTATAGTACTGATACAAAACATATTAAGATAAACTTTCGGTGACCTGGTGGTCTAGGGGTAAGGTGTCAGACTTCTGTGCTGGCGGCCGGGGTTAAATCCTTGGTCCCAGCACAGGATTACCAAACCCTTCCTTCACCTCTGACAAGACATCTTGTGAATGTGAGGAATGCCAGGTCTCCACCGTGGTTCGGATTCCACGTTAAACTGTAGGTCCTTCATTTCATCTCACAATCACCCTACCACTACACATTAGCGTAAGTGCGTACAACCCGAACGGGTAGTAAGACGCGGTGCTAATAATAATAATAATTATAAGATAAACTTTCAAGACCTAGGCCAATTGGCTAACACAACACTCTTGAGATTCAAAAAGAAATCTATAATATATATTTACGTAACATTTAAAATTAAATATATCTTGGTTTATGATATATCACTGCTATAACATTTTATATTTAATTTGTACATATACAATTCAGAAGTTCAAAAACGATATCAACCGAGTAAGTACCGTTACACGCACTTTGCAACTATTCCACAGATCACGCGTTTCACAGTATTCACTAAATTACCGGTATTTAATTTTGGTCTGACTTCTATAATAATAAACACGACACAAACTAAACAAACAAGCTCTTATTCCCGACGGCTAACACGCGCGCGCCATATTTTATTCTTTTATACAAAAGGAATCTCTATTTAAAAATATGGTATTAATTAATTTTGGCTTATGAAAATAACTGATTGAAATTTAAAATAAAATATTTAAATATGTGTTCGTTATCTAAAACACTGTCCGGCTGATCACGTCAATATCCAACGCCAACAGTGTTCATTCGCTCGGTTTATATATATATATATATATATATAGTTAATAAATCAAATAAAACATATTCCTATATCGTCCAACTTTTGTCACCTGCAATCAATGCTGGTACTTTATACGGTTCTTCCTTTAAAGTTCCAGAAGCGGTCGATCGAGAGTTTATTTATATTAAAAAATATTATCTTATATTTAATAAAACCTTGAACATCTCACCCAAACAGTTTTAAAAAAACTATTTTTAAAATATATTTACTCAATATTAGATTTACTCTTTAAACTAATGGAATTCTGCGTTGTAATATTTTAACCACTAAATATGAATGTACATAATTATGAATGTGCACACTTGATATTTTAATAGAGGTATTTCTTAAGATATATAAAAGCAGTTTTTTATTTAATAATGCTGAACAAATATTTTTTTGTGGATGTTTTTCTAAATTAAAATATCTAGCTTAAGGAGGATTATGTGAATAAACCACCATGGAAAAATAATATTGGGAGCTTTATTGACACCATCTTCAATGTTCGTACGAGTCAATATTTACCTTTATCTGTGAAATACGTAGACGTTACTGGATGTTAAATATTGAATCTGAGCAGTTAATTGTGAGTGTGAATATTATTAACAAGTTTCACAAGGCCTGGTGTAAGAATGATCAACATTTTCCCTATCAAGGCTCCCGACTGTCACGCCCGAATAGTCAGGACGACTCCAGAGACGGTACATTGGGTGTTGGTACACAAAGACTTTTAATAAAGTTAGAGAGGGTGACCTGGCGGTCCAGGGGTAAGGTGTCGGACTTCTGTGCTGGCGGCCGGGGTTCAATCCTCGCTCCCGGCACAGATTTATCTGATTACCAAACCCTTCCTTCACCTCTGACAAGACATCTTGTGAATGTGTGGAATGCCAGGCCTCCACCGTGGTTCGGATCCCACGTTAAACTGTAGGTCCTCCATTTCATCTCACAATCACCCTACCATTACACATTAGCGTAAGTGCGTATGACCCGAACGGGTAGTAAGACGCGGTGCTAATAATAATAATAATAATAATAATAATAATAATAATAAAGTTAAAGAGTTTTGAAGATATGTCGAATAAGGAGAGAGTGTTACATTTTTGGTAATACATACTAGCTTTTTGCTGCTTTACAAAACAATTGAGACTCATAGGTAACTGTGTTCTCAATCATGAAACTCTAGAAAAATTATTATTATTATTAGGTGTTCTTTCTCACGACAGGTCTGTTCCTTTTGTCAGTGAACTTGGACCACCAATGCACCTTGTCCTCTACCTACTCCTTCGACTCCCAAAGTTTTCTTCTTTCCTTCAAGTCATATAGTAGGGCCTATTTGAATCCTCCTCCTTCCTAAGCTCCTCTTTCCCTCAACCTTTCCTTCTATGACGTCATCCAGAAGACAGTTCCTCCTAAGAATTCGATCCAGTTTGCTTTGCACCGAAGAATCACATCCAAAATGGTTCTCTTCTCACCCACTCTTCTTAGGACTTGTTCATCTGTCTGTCTGTCCCCCTGATCTTCTCACTCACTCTTCTTAGGACTTGTTCATCTGTACCCCTGATCTTCTCACCCACTCTTCTTAGGACTTGTTCATCTGTCCCCCTGATCTTCTCACCCACTCTTCTTAGGACTTGTTCATCTGTCTGTCTGTCCCCCTGATCTTCTCAAGTCTTCTTCAGCATCAAATTTCTAAGCGCTCCAGGTAAATTAGACCAACACACACAAAAATATGAAATCTACTTTTTTCTTTGTTGTTGTAACTAGCCCATGTTCGAGACCAACCTGTGCACAGTTAAATATTTCAAGAGGTTAGGGTGGGACGGACCAAGGCGGTCATAACAAAACACTAAACATACAGTGCAACTTTCAAGAAAGGGATTTTTGGAAAATCCATCGCTGCCAAACTGATAACATGTTGCTATTTTATAGGTAGCTGTAAGATACCGCAGTGGAATTAGTCCTGCCTGACAGCTGTTATCACTTTAATCCGAATGTTGAGCTGATATTATCTGGTAAGTGACGGCATAAATCAATGTTCAAGGTCAAATGATACATTTTTTGTGGGATGACTTGAAACATTCAATATTTTGCATGATCATGAAATATTGGTCGATTTGTTCATTTGTACCAATTCTTACTAACCTTACAGGGCAGTCGCATTTAAATGCACATACAGTCGCCCCATGACTTCTTTGGTGCTGACTGACAGCTCAAAGCTAACTTCTAACAGCTTTAAAAAGTTACTAGACCAAATTAAGTATCCCTACGCTGAACCAGATGATCTGCAAAAACATGTGTTTAGCAGCTGTCACTTCTGACGGTCAAAATGTAGGTATATACCTAAATGTTGAGTGTCAGAAGTCAGCTGTGATCTGTCAGTCAGCACCAAAGAAGCCGTGGGGCTACTGGACATTGGATTTATAAACCACGCAAGTGCGGTAGTGATGAGGAAGGCAAAGTTGAAAGAAAATGTACTTGCATTAGCGTGGAAAGAGTTTGGGCAGACATTTAGAGAGATCCACCATCAGGTCACCCAGCCGGGATTCTATCCCCGACCTTCCTGTCACCGGCAAACCAGACTAGACCTGCCCGAGGTGAATGTAATTTCAAGGTCCCACTAGGAAAACCCGGGGCCTAAATGTGGTGTAGCCCCTAACATGTGGCAACAAGGGTTTGAAGAACTAGATCCATCTCGAAATAATTTAAATTATTATTATTATTATTATTATTATTATTATTATTATTATTAGCACCGCGTCTTACTACCCGTTCGGTTTATACGCACTTACGCTAATGTGTAATGGTAGGGTGATTGTGAGATGAAATGGAGGACCTACAGTTTAACGTGGAATCCGAACCACGGTGGAGGCCTGGCATTCCCCACATTCACAAGATGTCTTGTCAGAGGTGAAGGAAGGGTTTGGTAATCAGATAAATCTGTGCCGGGACCGAGGATTGAACCTCGGTCCCCGGCACAGAAGTCTGACACCTAGCCCCTATAACCAACAGGTTACCCAAGAATTTAAATCTTTTAAAAATATAATCGGGACTATGCGTGTTATGAATTTTATAAGATTCCAGCCTAGACATTGAGGAGGAATTCAAAAATACATGATTAATAATAATGCACTAGGTGTTGCTGTCCAAAGTTAGGTGTTGCTGTCCAAAGTTAGGTGTTGCTGTCCAAAGTTAGGTGTTGCTGTCCAAAGTTAGGTGTTGCTGTCCAAAGTTAGATGTTGCTGTCCAAAGTTAGGTGTTGCTGTCCAAAGTTAGATGTTACTGTCCAAAGTTAGATGTTACTGTCCAAAGTTAGGTGTTGCTGTACAAAGTTAGGTATTACTGTCCAAAGTTAGGTGTTACTGTCCAAAGTTAGGCGTTGCTGTCCAAAGTTAAGTTGGTTTGTGAGTTATGTGAGGATATATTGTATCCCTCAGGGAAGTACAATAAAACCAAGCCATGGCGAAGATGACGGAGGAATGACCATCTTGTGACACATGAGACAACTCATTCAGTGACAAGGTGTGTCGCGTAGCACACATTCTGTGCATCCCCGTGTCTTACTACCCAGTCGGTTTATACCTTTATGAGGTGACATGGTGGTCTAGGGGTAAGGTGTCAGACTTCTGTGCTGGCGGCCGGGGTTCAATCCTCGGTCCCGGCACAGATTTATCTAATTTCCAAACCCTTCCTTCACCTCTGACAAGACATCTTGTGAATGTGGGGAATGCCAGGCCTTCCACCGTGGTTCGGATCCCACGTTAAACTGTAGGTCCTCCATTTCATCTCACAATCACCCTACCATTGCACATTAGCGTAAGTGTGTATAATCCGAACGGGTAGTAAGACGCGGTGCTAATAATAATATACCTTTATGCACTAATTAGGATTAGGGAGGAGGAAGGTTGAATTGGGAGGAAGTGTAATCGTATTTTCGTGATCATTTAGAAAAAAAACCACCCTCAGTTCACCCAGACAGGAGAAGAATTTTGAGTACTTTTTACAGTTTAATAAACCGACTTAATTCCTTGTTAAGAGCGCATCTTGCTTGAACAGTGTTTTATTGCGACTATGATCTGTGAGTACAACTCCTCACACAGAGGCGGGCGTCAACCACGTCTGGTGTGGTTTGCCGGTGACTGGGGGGTCGTGACTCGAACCTCGCCAGTCAATAATGAGGTGTTATTTAATAAATAGTTTCCACTTTGACTCCGCGCGGTTTAGAGTGGACTACGCCTCCACCACAACCATATTGCAGTGGACATATTTACCCTGAAGATCCGGACACGTAGGACTAGCTTCAGACCTCGACAATAGCTTCATTCTCTTGCTTCAGGACTGAATTGAGAGAATAAAATGTTCTTATTAAATAAAAATAAAGCAACAACTAATCTAGAGTCATGTTTATAATTGATGTATAGATAAAAAATAATAATTTCAATAAATATATTTTAGTTTGTAAATTTTAAAGATATAAAAAGGGTATACCATTGTATTTAAAAAATAGTGATCCTTAGGATAACAATTCAAACACGTCTTCAAGAGCTTTTTCGTTGATTATCGCGACAAATTGTCTACGTCGCTATTGTTTAGAAATATCAAGGACGAAAAAAAGATGACATTCCACTTAAACGTTCTACAAAATAAGAGCGTTCTAATACCTAGTCCCGTTTCTAAATGTCCTCTGGTACGATTTACAGGGGGGCTGGTTGGGTCGCGCCCCCAATTAGCATCGTACAAACAGGTCATTAGTATGCAGGTGACTACTATCCTCCATAGTAGCACCGGCCATCGGCATCAGGTTACGTAGTACACAACACTCCTCGAGTAGTTTGGTTATGGATCTCTTTATCACACAAACTCTTCCTTAACACTCTGTGTGAGCATTTGTACAGTAGCCCCACGGCTTCTTTGGTGCTGACTGACAGGTCACACCTCACTTCTGACAGTCAACACAGAAGTGACAGCTGCTAAACATATGTTTTTGCAGATCATATGGTTCGGCGTAGGGATACATAATTTGGTCTGGTAGCTTTTCAAAGCCCTCAGCTGTGAGCTGTGAGCTGTCACCCAGCACCAAAGAAGTCATGGGGCTACTGTATTTCTTGACTATACTACTCCTCAATCCTCAGTGAAGAGCTCTGGGTTAAACTCCAGTATTTCTTGACTATACTACTCCTCAATCCTCAGTGAAGAGCTCAGGGTTAAACTCCAGTATTTCTTGACTATACTACTCCTCAATCCTCAGTAAAGAGCTCTGGGTTAAACTCCAGTATTTCTTGACTATACTACTCCTCAATCCTCAGTGAAGATTTGTTGGCTATGCACAAACAATAATGTTCGACGATTACGCACGACACATAAACCACATGTAGTGATATTATTATCTAATTTACACAAACAATATTATTGGAATGATCACATACTGTCTTCGTGTTGTGTGTTTACAAGTGTGTGTGTGTGTGTGTGTGTGTTTCGCAAACCCTAGGACTAAACTAATAAACGGACTGCCATTTATTTGCAACGCACGCGCTTCCGTAATGTCCCTGCCGGGTTTACATTTTAGCGGCATTCCATTTGGACGGCCAACTAAGGTCAAACAAAATATAGCTTTTAAAAATACCAGCCATTTAGTGTGCGACATTAATATGTGGTTGTGAAGTAGAACAGCACGGTTTTTTTCACTGAGTGGCATCTAAATTTAAATTAAAATTCGGGTTAGTACTAAATAAGTGGTCCATCCGCATGTACTTGAAGACAGTTGGTTTTTTTAAAACCAGAAACGATGCCAGGACCTCCCACAGAAAATATACGTTATGTTATTTGTCTGCACAAGTTCATAAAGACTCATCAACGTGTTTTTTTTCCTACGGTTTCTTTAACGTCTGTATTATAAAAAATATGTAGAGCAGAAACAGTTAAGATTGACTAGAGCTACTTTCATATATTTATATGTACAGCGAAATGTTCTGCAAAGGTCGCTTTTGACCGTACAAATTCCATCGTTTGGTAGCGTGACCCTCTTCAGCGGCGGACAGAAGACACAAATATGTTCATATGAACACGTGTCCCATTTGACCTTGTTCCATAGGAGCTGCTTAGTATTTTAATACTATGGCAAGCAGGACTGGGCAGTCGGCACGCCAAACCTTCGACTCGATCTCCCTCAGAAATGGCCAATATATATTATTATTATTATTATTATTATTATTATTATTATTAGCACCGCGTCTTACTACCCGTTCTGGTTATACGCACTTACGCTAATGTGTAATGGTAGGGTGATTGTGAGATGAAATGGAGGACCTACAGTTTAACGTGGGATCCGAACCACGGTGGAGGCCTGGCATTCCCCACATTCACAAGATGTCTTGTCAGAGGTGAAGGAAGGGTTTGGTATATTAGTATTATAAATATTTCATTGTGTATAACATTTTCAGTTTGCTTTAATACGACCAAAGCCTATTAACATTTTAATATATATAAGTTTTATTTTTATAATTCTATGCAGGGTCGAATAGCGAATAAGCTATACACGAGAAAGTTCGATTAAATTACTAATAGAATTGTCTCATATGCCAATTGATTAGGAGTAGGTGACCTGGCGGTCTAGGGGTAAGGTGTCAGACTTCTGTGCTGGCAGCCGGGGTTCAATCCTCGGTCCCGGCACAGATTTATCTGATTACCAAACCCTTCCTTCACCTCTGACAAGACATCTTGTGAATGTGGGGAATGCCAGGCCTCCACCGTGGTTCGGATTCCACGTTAAACTGTAGGTCCTCCATTTCATCTCACAATCACCCTACCATTACACATTAGCGTAAGTGCGTATAACCCGAACGGGTAGTAAGACGCGGTGCTAATAATAATAAT
>CABFVX010000624.1:181647-192608 GCA_902151425.1 Timema shepardi | reverse complement strand
TACCTTATGAAAACTAGAGATACCAAGTTGTAGCCCTATCGGTAAAATTGTTTCGGCTCTATCTCAAGGTACAGGCGGCATCACAAGAATAATAATATTTATCACCGCGTCTTACTACCCGTTCGGGCTATACGCTTTAAGTACTAATTACTCTAATGGATTGGGAATTGGGAAGGTTGAATTAGAGGAAGGGAACCCGCATTTGCGTGGAGGGAGAGTGGAAAACCATTTAGTAAAAACCACCCCCAGTTCACCCGACAGAGATTCGAAACTCGATCTCCCCGTCCTCAGCGGTCGAGCTCAACGCGACAAGCGTGTTAGCCGACTACGCCACCGAGGCGGGTAGCATCACAAGGAAAAAAACCACTTTTTTTTAATGTTTTTATCAAAATCTCGAGTTAAGAACTTTTTTTTACGGTTACAATAATTTTATCTCCAAGGGGTCAAGTAAAATATAATTTAGGATAAAGGGAATTTGATTGGCTGGATGAAGTTTTAATTTGAAACAATAAACTGGCCCTCGTCAATAATTAATCATTACTATTGTTTCCTTTGGTGTTTGTAGACTTGGGAGTATTTTGGTAGATATATTAATTTTAAAATTGTAATTTAACTTATTTAATTTAAACTTCTATGACCAAATTAAAGGTGCTACTAAGAGGGAGTGAAATTGTTGTTAAGTTAAAACTGTATCTTATCAAACTCAAAAGCAAAATAATGTTATTTAGGTTAATTTGTCAGTATCCTGCCCATACAAGGCTAATGTTCCAGAACACGATGAATATGAACTCTGAGTATCGCAATTAAATATTATTATTATTATTATTATTATTATTAGCACCACGTCTTACAACCCGTTCGGGTTATACGCACTTACGCTAATGTGTAATGGTAGGGTGATTGTGAGATGAAATGGAGGACCTACAGTTTAACGTGGGATCCGAACCACGGTGGAGGCCTGGCATTCCCCACATTCAAAAGATGTCTTGTCAGAGGTGAAGGAAGAGTTTGGTAATCAGATAAATCTGTGCCAGGACCAAGTATTGAACCCCGGCCGCCAGCATAGAAGTCCGACACCTTACCCCTAGACCGCCAGGTCACCTACCGCAATTAAATAGTTCGACTGTTTTGTTCACTGTTTGAGATTGTCTCAGAGGTAACGTGTGTTGATAACATGTATTTATAAACCGACACATTAAGTATTTGTAGCATAATAGTCCTTTTATTATGAGTAAATCAAGTCTTTAAGATGTAGGCGATGAAGGCATAGAAAGATTGTAACATTATTTAAATAACACATTTTATTAAATATATTTTTCTACTGCTCTAAAACATGTATTTATAGCTACTATAAAAAATATATACAATAAATAAAATAGGACTTCACAAGAACTGGCAACACTCGTAGATCTTGGAAACTGTAACTGCTCGCACCCTCCGAGGTTAGGTCATGCCGGGATGAATTAAACTATCTTTTGTACTGGTTTCCAAATTCTTGCCTGGAAAATATATTCTCCAGCCTGATCAAAAGAACATAATGCTCTGCTCCCTTGATGACTCCCGGTATGTTCTATTCATATTCAGTGCAGTCGAGACCGCATTGGCTCAACCAGACACACATAGACAAAACAAACTATACTTCATTCACGGGAGGAGTTTACCTCTGAAAGGTCTTTTTTCTTACCAATATCCTACTATATAATAGATTTCTGGTAGGGAAAACAGTCCTTTCTCAGGTAAACTCCTACCGTGAACGAACTTTATTGTCCTAGTCTTAATGAAATAGGAAAAGTCAAACGTCTCTATCTATATGAAGAAAAAATCAAAACATCTCTACCGCTCTGAAAAAAAAAGCTAATTTTTCCTTCTTAAAAAAAAAAGTCTACAAAATTTTCAGACAATACTCCTCATAAACGATCTTTGTATGGTAACAGAGTATGTTATGTATCACGCACGTTGTCGACCCCATGCAAAGCTCTGTAGACTCCGTCTATAGCATCTGATCACGCACGTTGTCGACCCCATGCAAAGCTCTGTAGACTCCGTCTATAGCATCTGATCACGCACGTTGTCGACCCCATGCAAAGCTCTGTAGACTCCGTCTATAGCATCTGATCACGCACGTTGTCAACCCCATGCAAAGCTCTGTAGACTCCGTCTATAGCATCTGATCACGCACGTTGTCAACCCCATGCAAAGCTCTGTAGACTCCGTCTATAGCATCTGATCACGCACGTTGTCGACCCCATGCAAAGCTCTGTAGACTCCGTCTATAGCATCTGATCACGCACGTTGTCGACCCCATGCAAAGCTTTGTAAACTCCGTCTATAGCATCTGATCACGCACGTTGTCAACCCCATGCAAAGCTCTGTAGACTCCGTCTATAGCATCTGATCAAACCCAGTAATGTCCTTGATCGCCCTAGCCTCGTCAAAGGGGTTCATCTCCTGATACCTAAGCAGTTCCATACTAAACGAGGCAGTTCCTGAGGTAATCGTCCTAAGATCCCTCGAGTACCCAAGTAGTTCCGACAGCGGCGTCAGAGCAGTGATAACTCTGCTGTTGCCCCTGGCGGACACTTCTTGAACTGCAGCTCTTCTCCTGGAGAGATCAGCCAATAAGGTGCCGACAAGATCTTCACTTGCTACAACTTCCAGTGACATGACAGGCTCCAGCAACCCCGACCCTCCAGTCTCTAGAAGCTTCCTCACGAGCTGAGAGCAAGCAGCCGACACAATGGTCTCCGAGGTGCCTCTTCCGGCTTCGAACCAATGTAAAGTCACCTGCACTCCCAGAACGGGACAACCCAATTTGACGCCGTGACTCAACGACGATTCTACCCCTCGTCTCAGGGCCTGCAAAAACTTGGGGTGTACCGCAGCCGTGTTAGATGCATTTTCCGGAGTGCGGTCCAGAATAAGGATGTCCTGATGAGTGTCGGAATTGTTAAAACTACAGGGACGTGCGGACATTGTTAAATTAACTGAGTGTGTACCAGATCCAATTTTTTGAACGACAGAGTGACTGTCCTTGGTTTCCTTTTTTAGTCTCTCTTTATAGGCAATCTGTAGAGAACCAAGTTCTACATCGATTTTGTATTCTGAGACAATCCTGTTTTTAATGATCTCCAAGTGTAACTCTCCCATTCCGGCCAACACGGTTTGACCTGTCTCCGCGTCGTGGGTCACTTTGAGACTGGGATCTTCCCTCTGGAGCTCCTCCAAGGCTATTTCAAGAGGGTTCTCGTACGCCGGTGATGGCGGTTCTATAGAGCAGAAGAAAACAGGCACAGGAGGGTTTGCTACGCTCCCAAACATTTTATCCACGTCGGTGCTGTTAAGCTTCTTTGAGAGCTTCTTCCGCGCTGCACCGGCCGCGCTCGCGTTGAGGGTGACCAGATCCCCGGTCATGGTCATTTTGAGGCCGGTGACCGCGGCAATGTTACCAGAACCCACCTCGGGGACTTCCTCGAAATCGTCGGCGTATGGCACCATCAGTTTACCGATCTGTTCCGTTCTTTCTCGATTCACAATGTAAAGTTTTTGTCCTTTGCTGAACTTCCCTGTGAATATTCTGAAGAAAGTAACAGCTTTCTTCTGAGGATCGTGAGTTACCTTAAAAGCTCTCGCACAAAGCGTGTCACCAAAACTTTCTAGAATGTGTTTATTCCTTTCATTCGAAGCGGGTAAGAAATGTATAACGGCATCCATCAAAGGTTGAACCCCAATGTTTTTGTAAGAGCTGCCGCACAATACCGGGACACCCTTTTGGCCTAGAGCCACCCTTCTGAGTGTTCTATGGAGTACTTCTGTAGAAATATTGTGCACCGTTTCTTCTTTTATGACTAGTTCCGCTAGATCATCGTCTAGGTCCGTTAATTTATCAACTAAACCACTTCTGGATTCCACAGCTTGTTCCCAGAGTGACCCGTCATTTACACTATCGAGTTTTTCCCTCGAGTAAGTCTTACCTTGATTTGTAGAGTCCCAAACCAGTTTTTCTAAAGTGATAACATCCACGATACCTTCTATACCTCGATCACTATTGTTTATGGGAAATTGGGTGGCTAAAGCCGGTATGTCAAACTTTACTTGCAAGGATTCTACACTCATGTCAAAATCGGCGTCCCGACGATCCATTTTGTTTACGTAAGCTATCCTAGGGAGGTTGTACTTGTCCGCTTGTCTCCATACCGTTACTGTTTGAGCCTCAACGCCAGCTGACCCATCGAGAACCACCACGGCGCCATCCATTGCGGATAGTGTTTGCTCAACCTCCACTGTAAAATCAATATGGCCGGGGGTATCTAAAAGGTTCACTCGGTGGTCGTTCCAGTTGTAAGTGACAGCCGCTGAGGCGATGGTGATCCCTCTTTCTCTCTCTTGATCTAGGAAGTCGGTGACAGTGTTACCGTGATGCACCTCACCCATGGCCCTAATGCTTCCGGAGTAGAACAGCATTCTCTCCGTGGTGGTGGTTTTTCCGGCATCAATGTGCGCCAGGATGCCGATGTTCCTGATCTTGCTGTCGGTGTGAGTTAACCTCCTGGTATCGACATTGGGATAGTGCTTTCTTGTTCTCATCAACAATAATGACCACCGCATTGTGGCGTTTCTGCAAATGAGGAACAAGAAGACTATTCAGGGACGTTATCTTGGTATCTTGAAGACATGCACACACAATAATATGGCATGAGTTATCATAATATTGGACCAAGTATCCACAAGACAAACAAGATAACATATCACATGGAGAGTATCCAGTCTCCAGAATACCAAACACCCAAACTGTAACAGGGGAAATTTTTATGATTTCAAATCCGCACAAAACGCCATAGTTATTTTTTTTAAACTATCGTACTAAACAAACAGGTCAAATACATATTTGTAAACATGAAAGCGGAAGTAGCGTATCTAAACTAATCATTTAGTTATACAAGGATTTAAGGATGTGTTTAAGTTTCAGAAATTGATATTACAGATAAAGAAAATACAGTCTCTATGTTTATAAACATTATACATATCATACTTTTTGTCATCGCATCTTACTACTCGTCCGACTGATACGCAAATATGTACCAATTACGATAGTGTGTCAAGGATGAATAAGGTTGAATTTAGAGGTGCACCCGCATTTTCATGAAGAAGGTGGAAAACCATCTGAGGAAAATACACCCTTAGTACAGCCTGGATTCGAGCCCAGGTCTCATCATCGTTCAGTCCAGTGTCGATTCAGGCTTCGAGCCCGCGACAACCGACAAGAGGCAGCACATCTTGAATGTGTGTCTGCAGTCTGGAGTAATACGCGCACCCCGTTTACCCACACAGATACACCATGGCCCTGTATTATAAGCTGAGCAAATATAAAACTTTACATGACTTGATTAGAGTTAAAACAATATTTTGGATTCTCTTTGTTCTCATTGAAAGAGAGGGAGAGAAAGCACCATTGTGATAATCTATATTCTATACCCAGTGAACACACCCGAGATTCGAACGTCCGCCTCACCAGAAATTCAGTCTATTGTGAAAACCATAGTGACGGCCGATCAAATTAATATTATTAAAACCCGCCTCGGTGGCGTAGTTGGCTAACGCGCTAGTCGTATTGAGCTCGACTGCTGAGGACGGGGAGATCGGGGTTCGAATCTCGGTCGGGTAAACTGGGGGGTGGTTTTTCCTAAATGGTTTTCCCACTCTCCCTCCACGCAAATGCTGGTTCACTTCCTCTAATTCAACCTTCCCAATTCCTAATCCATTAACGTAATTAGTACTTAAGCGTTTAACTTGAACGGGTAGTAAGACGCGGTGCTGATTTTCCAGTACCGGAACGTGTGCTGATGTATTATAGCAGACCGCAAGAAGTGTCCTGGCCACATGACAATGTTATCAAGAATGCACATTAATTTCGATGTTTACATTGATAAGAAGCAAAATTTATATTTTTGATATCAATTGTTTAACTTTTTCCCGTGAATTAAGATTTTTAACGACTTATTTTTGTCGCTATTTGCCTACGGATATCCAAAAGCAAGGGCCATTTTCGTGCGCTTTGATTTTTATAACCCAGGTTATATTTTCTATTGGCCCATAATCTATCAATACCAGTGAAGTAAGGGTCGCGAATCAAACCAAACAGCTTTAATATCCACCAAAACATTTAATAGTCGAAACATAAGAGTAGACAATGTTTCATTCATTTAAATAGTCCTAGTTTGATAGGCCCACAAGCCAATTGAGTTACAGAGACTTGGCAAATGGTTGGTTTTGCTGTTTTAGTGCAGGTATCGTCTGCAGTCCGGTATTTTCGGAGCCATGTTTTTACATACGGCTCTTGAGTCCCAGTCTCTCAAGTTTGGGTCATGCGGTTTAACCAACATCAAACTTGACACATGTGGCATTGTCAGTCTCGTATGGGTGGGTGTATTAATGAGGTTCCTCTTTCATAACCGGCTGAACTGCAAGGATCAGTTTCCTGCAATTAAACAAAGGTATGTCATTTTTTGGTATTCTTGTATGGTTTTCGACCAAGTTCCTGTAGCTTTTTTTTAGTACAATTAATTTAAACTTTCTGCTCAACTTCTCAATCCCCAGTTCGCCAAAGCCTGCAGATCTCCGGGTTCGTCAAAGCCTGCAGATCTATCAAAAGACCACTGATCTGGTTACAGAACTTTTTTTTTTAGTTCATCCAAAGGTGATTCGTAAGCTTCTTGATGTAATGGCACACTTGACCCAAAGGGTTCGTGACTAGAAATTGTGATAAACATTCTTTTTAAGTTATCGATGACACTCGTTATTAACTGCTGATGAGTGATGGTTGGAATTCTATGATTTTCTATAAGTGGAATGCCGCTAAATGTTCCTTCTTTGACGGCCATTTTCGCAGTTTCACAAATATATTGGATTCCGTCCAACTTTGATATTTATTGTCATACCTCGGGGCGAAATTGTGATTTTAACTCTAGTTTTAAAACCAAGGGTGGTTTACTTATGACTAAAAAAAAATGTCTAACGCGACCGATTTTTTTTAAAAAGTCAAATGTTTTCTAAATATTTAAAGCGATTTTTTCTCTTCTTCTACAAATGGTAGGTATTTTTATTAAACATTTGTTACTTTTAATATCCCACAACTTTTATCAAACTCGTGCCAGAAACTATAACCATCGAGATTTTTTTTTAAAGAAACAATTACTCTTAATTTTCAAGTGAGACTTGGGGGCAAAAAGTTTATAAGAACCACTGATTTGATCGGATTTTTGACAATCTGATTATCTTAGTTTAATTGGTGGTGGAATGTTATTATGTTTCATATTCGATAAAACAAACGTGTAGAGGCATAATGGTGTATTTGTTTCCAAGACATTCCTGTCGAACGAAACCCTTCTAAAGGGTCCGGTGGCGACATCCGAGAAAAGAGCGCAGGAACTCCAGTGTCAAGGTCGCGCGGTGTGGACAATGTGACCACCCACAGACGAGCACGTCCGGCGGAAACAGGTGGACGTGTGAACTGGTCAGACAAGATGGGGCCCCTGTGAGACCGGCTTCGCCACAATACAACCGACAGCACAGGAGATTTACTTCAGATATGATGATGAAGGTTTAAAGAAGAGCTTTCTCGTAGCTTTGACCCTTCCTCTAGTCGGGGCGATGAGGCTCTCACAAATACACACACATCTAGAAAATCGCTCATTATATATTTATTTAGCACCGCGTCTTACTACCCGTTCGGGTTATACGCTTTGAGTACTAAATACTCTAATGGATTAGGAATTGGGAACGTTGAATTAGAGGAAGTGAACCCGCATTTGCGTGGAGGGAGAGTGGAAAACCATTTAGGAAACACCCCCCTTCCCAGTTCACCCGAACGAGGTTCGAGCCTCGTTCTCCCCGTCCTCAGCAGTCGAGCAGCTCAACACGACTAGCGCGTTAGCTAACCACGCCACCGAGGCGGGTGACCCCAAAAGAAGGGGGAGGGGGGAGGACCACTCGGGAGACATCCTGGGGATTGATTCATCGAGCTACAAGTTACTAACTACTTGTAATAAATAATCCAAGTGAAATTTTACCATTCGCAACTGTTTTATATAAGTTGGCCTAAGTTTATGGTTCGGTTTAATAAAGCTACTTGTAGCCTACAAGCACTTGTGGAGTATTTTCTACAAGTCTCAGCAAGTAGGACATATACTTTGCAAGTGAGATTTTATTTGGTTATTTGTACATAAATAGTTTAGTATAATCCTTTAACGCGCAAAAAATCACAAGTGTGAACATTTTAAGTAACATGTGTAGTATGCTTATATATTTATGATTACGGTGTAGAGAGGGGACTATTGAGATTAGGAGACAAGGTTGACTATTCAAGTTGGAGACAAGGTTGACTATTCAAGTTGGAGACATTTCTGAATCTAGTTTTGTCAGTTAACACGTTTATCATAGTTTTTTTTAAATAGTTAAAACATATTTTGTTTGTTCTAAGCGGTTTCTGGCACCATTTTCAGCTAAGCAGAGTCTCCAAGAGCAGTTCGACAATCATTGTATTCTCTCCACCTGTGGTCTCCCCCTAGCCACGGACGATCAGTGGCCCTGAAATCAAGGTATGGATATCGCGTGTGTCGGACCGCAGACTGATAAACGGAGGGCACAAGGTACACTCACAGCACAAACTATACCTCAGGGGGTGTAACATACGTACCCGTGCTTTCAAATGTGGAAAACATGGCTCCTTCTTGGGTTGAATTTATTTTTCGCCGCGTCTCACCGTTCAGGTTATAAGCCTCTATTTTATCTTAAAGTAAACATTTACTAAAAACTCGTAAGATTCGTGAAACGAAATAATAGGTCTATACATTGATATATTATTATTAGCACCGCGTCTTACTACCCGTTCGGGTTATACGCACTTACGCTAATGTGTAATGGTAGGGTGATTGTGAGATGAAATGAAGGACCTACAGTTTAACGTGGGATCCGAACCACGGTGGAGGCCTGGCATTCCTCACATTCACAAGATGTCTTGTCAGAGGTGAAGGAAGGGTTTGGCAATCAGATAAATCTGTGCCGGGACCGAGGATTGAACCCCGGCCGCCAGCATAGAAGTCCTACACCTTACCCCCTGGACCGCCAGGTCACCTTACATTGATATAGAAACACTACACCAAAGATCATAAATGGAATAATATATACTGTTATTGTATTTTGACATTATTAACTAGGAACACACTTAAGAAAAATTGCGAAAAGAGAAAATTCTTTGTCCACCAAAGAGCATAAGACTCGAATTCATTTTCAAAGACCTGAACTAAAACGTATAAATATATATTTGCTTATAATTCAGGAACTAATGGTTTTATATTAAAGAAAATTTCAAATGAAATATGTTTTATCTTTAACAGCACTACAACTTTACAGTAATAAGGTATCTCGTATTTCAAATATTTGGGGAGAAATGACGAGAATTGTACCTGCCCCTCATGTAAAGTACCCTCAAAGTCCATCTCATGAGAGAATAAGATCCTCCGTCTTGTCCATAACGAGCAGTGTCCAGACTCTAGATATAAAATAGTTTGAGCGAACTTCAAGAAAATTGATTTCCGCTCTCCTTTTGCTCTTCGGTAAACTTCCGTTAATCTTAGGGTTAGATATCTAGTTCCAAAAATCCCTCGGGGGGAGGGGGGGGACCTTATGAAAACCCCAGATACCAAATTTGAGCCCAATCGGTAAAACAGTTTCGGCTCTATCACGGGATACAGACAGACAGAATTGGGAAAAATCTCTTTTTTGGTTTCAGGGGGTCATGAAACCTCGACATTTATCAAAATCTAGAGTCAGAATTTTTTTTTCCGACGCTCACAATAAATCTTTTCCCGAAGTGTCGAGAGAAGGTAAAAAATACAATAATAATTTTGCTATAATTAAAACGTTGCTGTGTATTGTGATGAATAAATTAATTTACTATAATATGAGACTGTAAAGTGTAAATAATTTGGCGCCCAACCGTTAAATGGGTTTGACGGTTTGTGGCCGACTTTGACCCTCGATCTAAATGATGGATTACCGTGACGTGTAGCCGCGAATGATCGTTTTTAGCCCCACGAGTGTACACCTGGGCGTGCTAAGGGCCGACATTGACCTCGTGCCGGCTGGATGACGTCACACGGAATATTTCAAACAGTCTTTGCCCTCACAAGTAAGAATCCTTTAGAACCATAACCAAGGAATTGTTCATGAGTTCAATAATTCAAACAGTTTATAGAAACAACTAAATTGATAATGGTAAATGTTCAGGGTAGGGGAGAAAAGATGACAATTTGACGTTAGGATGCCAACAGCCCCTTTTCACTAACCTCAAGAACTACTTTTCCAACAACGAGCTACAACTTTGATGTTCAACTCTCATATGAATGTCGACAGAAGATTTATTTTAAATTTGGAGTTTTCCAACCTCTTTGCACGTGTTTGGGAGCATTTTACTAGAACTGATCCTATCACGGGTTCTTGGGTTGAAGGCGCATTAAAACGACCAAGGATAGCAAAACTCATAAGACTGATGGTAAAGGTTGAGTTTATGCGATGTGTGTGTGTATATATATATATATATATATATATATATATATATATATATATGTGTGTGTGTGTGTGTGTGTGTGTAGGGAGTTAAGTTATTCTTGACGCTAGGTGACCTGGCGGTCTAGGAGTAAGATGTCAGATTTCTGTTCTGGAGGTCCGGGGTTAAATCCTCGGTCCCGGCACAGATTTATCTGATTACCAAACCCTTCCTTCACCTCTGACAATACAGCTTGTGAATGTGGGGAATGCCAGGCCCTCCACCGTGGTTCGGATTCCATGTTAAACTGTAGTACATCAATTTCATCTCACAATCACCCTACCATTACACATTAGCGTAAGTGCGTATAACCCGAACGGGTAGTAAGACGCACTTACGCTAATGTGTAATGGTAGGG
>CABFVX010000624.1:164558-180427 GCA_902151425.1 Timema shepardi | reverse complement strand
GTGAGATCGAAAGCCAGGAGATGATATCCCTTGGGGAAGGCTTCTCGTGTGATGTCGCTACCCTCGTTCATGAAATGGATACCCGTTCCAGAAAACAGTGTGTGGTAGGACATGACATAGTGTCTGTTTGAAAAATCGGGCTGTAGCGGTTTCGACGGCACTTGTTCCCCGTCTACGTACAGCGAGAAATGATTCATACCGTACGTTTGAAAGTTGAACGGGTTCTTGGTGGAATCTCCGTTGAACGCCACGTTTGATACAAATCCCACGATGCATCGCTTGGGTAACTGTCCGGTGAATACGTTGTCCAGTGATTTCCCTTGCACTCCCGTAGGAATAGTGAGTGTTTTTACTTCCTCGCAGGTGATGGGATACTTTGCGGGACTGAAGTTTAATGCTTTGGCGTGTGCCAACAGTATAGAAGGTGCTACTTTGACACGTCGCACTAGAAGTCTGGCTGGAGCGATGTGAACCTTAAAGTGAGGGAGTTCAGGGACCGCCATAAGACTAAACCCGTCTTTGGAACGGACCAACCTGACTCTGAGTTCGGTACCGTTCAAAAGGTATTTCTCTTGGTTAAACACGTCACCGTGTAGATACCCCAAAAGATACGCCGTCTTACTTTTCGTGGTGAGACTGCGACGGGCCTCAAATACCTTGTTGCCAGTATTAGCCTCCTCAAAGGTTCCGGGGCTGTCTGCGAACCACAGACCGCAAGTCAAATGCGTTCCTTTGGCTTCACTGTTGTAATTGAGCAGCGTCTCAATGTACGCTCTATAGGCATACGTGTTGCTTGGCGGTGAAACGAGTTTTTTGTTTTAAAAACGTCCACCTGTGTGAATAGCGAATGCAACCAGTTGTTGACGGGAGCGGTCTGATCCACCTCTGTGAAAGCGCCACCGTCTGGTCTCATGATGGCTGCCCTGAGATAGAGCATAGTCTGGGAAAGATCGATATAGAGCTCGCCTTGTCCGATAACGGTAAATTCTATGAGTGAATCATCGGCGAGGGAAGAGACGGGTTTGTACTGGAGCCATTGCCCACATTCAATACTGGTTTGAGTGGGTGGCACGGAAAAGAGATAGAGTTCACTGCTGGCACACTCGCAGGACTGAGGGTGTAGAAATGACATTTTAACTGAAAATATCTACAGTTTCTTTCTTGACCTTTTTACGTCGGGCGACGACAGGAGACTGACGTCGTTACTTCTTACAACACTTTATAGCCTGAGCCGGTCATCAGTGTGTTGATCTTCTGTTCAGCCTTGCGTTTCATTTTTGTTCCAGCCTCGCCGAAACGTTGCCATAGGGCCTCTTTGAAAGGACGCCATTGATTGGCAACGTCGGAGAGCACATCGATACCCGTATGAAGCGCCTGTTTTCCAATGGATTTAGCGCCGCTTCTTAGCAAAGGTACGACGCTTTTGAAAAGGCCACTGAAAAAACTTCCTATCCCATGCCCTCGTTTAAAGGGAACACCGTGGAAGATCGAAGATATTCCTGTTCCAGCCTGGTTGACGTAGTATCTTTGGTAGAGACAGTTCATGTTGAGCAGCGTCGAAAATGAAGTTTCACGCACACCTTTCCAAACTAGAATGGTACAGGTTCACCCGTGTCTGTTCTTATATTGATTTCCAAGCTTTCAATTTCCCTTCTAAGCACAGGCATGTAGTGCAACGGATCATAGCTAACTGTCTTATGTATGCCTTAGAGATAGTTTACGTTGTTGATACCGAGGATACGTAACAGCGGTGCCACAATGTCACCCACGGGTTGAGGCTCAACGATATTCATGTAGATGTACATTTGCGAGGGCAGGCCTAGTAGAATGTTGGCGGCGTACGGTGACTTTGGGACTTTGACCAGATTAGTCTGAGGATCTAAACCGAGCTGTAGGCTTAGTTGACTTGATAGAGTCAGCAGCTGTATATTTGGTGAAGAAGAGATAACGTCCACTTTTTTGTTGGGGTTTGTGTACTTGAATACACCTCCGGAATCCTCTTTAAACGCCTCTACGTCGTTTAGAGCTTTGATCAATTCATAAATAGCGCTTTAGTTTCCAGGAGGGATATGATCCTTGAATATTTGTTCCACGCCATTAGCGTCCACCCAGTTTTACCATACAATATTTTGACCCTCGGGTACGGTGGTGAAAGAACATGGATATTTATATTCAGCCAGAGCGACTTCCCACAGGCCTTCGAGTGAAATACGGTAAAGAAGTTGCGTGGTGAAATTCGTGAGGGTATTTTTCGGGAAATATCCCATAGAGCTGTAATTCGGGAAAGTGATGTAAAACTAGTCCTTCGTGGTAGAGCACTGACGCACCTGGCAGGAATTCAAGAATTAAACTTGGCGCGGTAACCTTTCCACTGCACGTACACTTTCCTTCTGGCACCTTTACCCTTGACACAAGTATTTTATCAACTTTAAAACTTTAAGACGTACGCGTTGAAATTCGGGTTCATAAAACGTCCCCTCCACCTCCTC
The DNA here is from genome assembly GCA_902151425.1 of Timema shepardi. NCBI lineage: Eukaryota > Metazoa > Arthropoda > Insecta > Phasmatodea > Timematidae > Timema > Timema shepardi. Next base: position 177,938 of record CABFVX010000624.1, on the reverse strand, counting down.
ACCATCAAGATCAGTGAGTCTGTAGACGACTGGTTGTCGCAACACGACACTGCTGACTTTGGAAATCTCTTCGCTCCAATTGCTTTCGTAGCCCTTTTCAAACAGCATTTTGGATTTGCTAATACGCACCGTGTCACCGACTTTTATTTTCGGCTTACTATTCAAGTTTGGACGCCTTTTGCCGTACAGATTATCTCTGACTTGAAGCACATTAGTTTCTGAAACGTCGGTAGGCGTCATCTTGATACTGGAATGTTTTGCGCCGTTGTAAGCGTCGACTAGATCTTAAGAGGACGTCCACATACCGATACGTGTTATTTTTGATAAAGTAGTCGCCACATGCGTCCTTTCAGAGTTCTATTGAATCGTTCCACGATGCTTGCCTTCACGTCCGGATTATGAGTGGTGTAGTAATGCACAGCTTATTCCTTGAGAAATTACCGGACTAGACGCGCCGTGAACTCTCTCCCCTTGTCCGTCTGTAAACTTAGAGGTTTACGGCCGCTTTGTTTGAAAATGTCCCGAAATGCGTCTCTCACGACGCTTCCCGTCTTGGATGGAAGCGTCCTCGCCCATGCCATCTTGATAAACACGTCGATGACGGTGAGCAAGTACACTGTGTACTGTTGATTATAAACTGACCAAATTTCTATATAACTTGAAGCTCCTGATACTGGCGAGTAACGAAGTGTGTCGGACAAAATTTAAATTAAGGAGTAGTTCAGGAATAGGTGGCGATCTGGATGGGAATTAGTGGAACTAAAGTTTTTAATAATCTTTTATAAATGATTAATTCAATCTGTGCTAAGTAATTAAATCTCTTTGTACCTTTTTTATGTATGTAATTTTACCTTAATGTTTTTTTATACCTTGTATTTTAAAAATGTCAAGTCTTCAACTATAATGCCATTGGTACTTTTCTTTTTTATCTGGCGAACTTGTCGCTGATTGGCCTCACTAAAAATCACGATTTCCTGTTCAGGGAGATGACGTCGTTCACTCGTTCATTCTCTCTTTGAATTCTATTAACGTGAGACATAACATTTTGTTTTCTTCCTTTTTTTAAATTACTTGAAGAATCGTTTCAAATTTACCGTGTCTTTTTTTGTTTATTTCTTGTTTTGGTATTATGAGGTAAAGTTTCCGTGTAGTTACTTTTCTGATTATGACCTTTTAGGTTTTTATTATTATGTAATTTTTTGTATTGTAATGTAACGCAAAATTTGTCAACCATGAGACCTGTTTTTTTGTTATGGTTTTGTATCAATCGGCATCCTATAGACCACGCGATTTAAAATGTAATCAAACAGGGGGTTAGGTATAATGGTTGAAGACTATCTTCTTTGTCTTTATTTTTTTTCCTCTGATCTTCTACTGGAGACATATTTTACTAATCCTTTTAACAAATCGGTAATGTAGTAAATGTAAATATGTTCTCCTTTGCCATCAATTAACCTTATATAATGTTTTAATTTTTTTGTCTCTTAGTAAATACTCAAGTCCTTTTTGTAACTGGATTTTGATTTAGAGATGACTGTGGGAAACCACGTGTTTTGGGGAACCCTCTTAACCTCCTTTTGTTTTGATTAATTATCTACTTATGCTCTCTTTCAGTCTTGGCTAAGTTAAGTAAGGAGGAAATATATAAACTTTTCACTAAGCTCAATAAGTGTTACTGGTTACCTTTCAAAGAGGCGATCAGTACAACTGCACCATCGTTGTATTTTCTGAGACTTCGCATATCGTTGAGATTGGCTTGCCAGAGATCGTCAATGTTTGACATAACGTACTTGTTGCGTGGACACTTTTTTTTATCGCCGGTTTGAGTAGGGTATAAGCGTCCTGCGCACGAAGCCATTCTCGTACTTTTTCGGGACCTTTTTTGGATGCCTTTATGAGCGACGCCATCGCTGCAAAACCTGCAGGATTAGAAGGGTCGTAGTAGATGTCAGCTAAACGATCCATTAAGCTCGGAGCGGCAGCCACCTGTTTTCATCCAACCTCTTCAGTTTCTTATTCTCAGGGCTTTGCGTCGGTGTAAGTGGTTGTGGTACGGGCGTCGGATCTCTAATGGGCTCCAAACGTTTCGGATTTACAATAAATTCTTTCGGAACGTTTATTTTTTGCAGCGCCGTGAGAAACTCTCGTTACCATGATTGTTCGCTGTGTCTTCTTGCTCTGACCAGATCTTTGACTAAATCCACAATATTGGATCCACGGAGAGGCGTATCTTGAATACTCACTTCTCCGTTTGAGTCCCAAGAGATGCCGCCTCGGGAAATAAGATGTTCTAGTAAAGGTTCAGCTTTTTTTACGCGCCTGTGCTGGTACAGTATTAAGTACAGCAGGGATGGAAAGTACGAGCACTTCAGGGGTGGTGGTGGTGGGGGTATTTTCAGACGGCTGAGAGTGTTGACTAAAGTGCAGATAGCGCTGTAGCACTTGCTGGTATAAAGTCCATTTAGACTTGTCGTCAAGTTTTGAAACTAGGATTTTTTCCATTTCCTTGTCCAACTCGGAGACCACTAGATTTGTGGCCGATGCCACTTGTTGGTGGTGTTGCTCGTAACGGTGTAATGTTTCGGGGGACATCACTTTCATATTTTTCGTGTGTTCCATTATCTACTTGTTTAATAAGGAACCGAGGACCCCACTGATTAAAGGGGCTAAAAGTGAAGGCAAGAACGCTCCTCCCTTGTGAACGAGTAGTCGTCTCTTCTTCTTCCAGCAATCTCCTCGTTTGACTAGCTTACGCAACACCTGATTGCGAGCACGTAACTAGAGTCGATCAGTTTCTTGTCGGCCGTTTTCATCAAGGCGACACGTTGCTGCAGGTTCATTCGATACATCGCACGTAGCAGAGGGGTCTGCTTTAGCACTTTGGGGCTCATGGTTATGAAATAATCTGTAAACGGGACGTGTCGGTGTTTTTATAGCTTTTGCGTGGTAGGTACACGCAGCACCTGGCATTTGTGTGGATTCTATATCTGAACCATTCTGGTGTACCTTGTTTTAAATCTAACAATATATAGCCGTAAGGAGTACTTGTAGCATCAGTATAAAACACGGGGATTTACAAGATAGACTTGACGTGCAAAGTGTTGAATCTGAGCTTTATCCTTGGGATTTTTAAAAAGCACGATATGTGCGTTTAAGGAAATGTCTCTTTGGCCCTTGCCCTGGTGGAATATATTTTGTGTAAGGTACATGGCGCTAATATTATGATGGTGGCATCCTTTGGTGAAAAGATCGACGACCACTTCGTTGGCTTCACGCATCAGGTCGTCCAGGATAATCAGCAGTGGAGAGTCATTACAGATGTCATCCATTTCCGGCCAACCCTTACAGAATATGACGCGGGGACTTGCCCCGTCTTGTTCGAATCCCGGTTGCCATAAAGCATAATACTATGTGATTTTATCAAATTTAACGTCGCACATTGTGTCCAAGTGACTGATAAAGTCTGCTACAAAATGTGACTTTCCACAGCCGGAAGGGCCGCTTATGATGGCCGAAAAAGGATGTTTCAACTTGTCCATAATGTTTGAGACTGAGCTTATAAGCTATATGAACTTGTATTTATAGGATAAGAGGGAGGTGCGGGTGTAGACATTAAAACACAAACATAACAGTTTTTACAATATTTATTTAAATCATGAAAAAAGTATATACACAGTGAAAAGTATACTTTCAATATTTACAATATATATTTATTAGCGCAAACATAATAGTTTTTACAATATTTATTTAAATCATGAAAAAAGTATATACACAATGAAAATACTGAGAATATTTACAATATGTATTTATACATAGGGGAATAGCGGCCTCGGTACTAAAGATGGTTCACATAGAGCTGGTTTCAATTCAAAAGCAAATAAATATATATATAAACAGTTTATTATATTTGACTAAAATTAAAATAAATATATATACAAACAGTTTATTATATTTGACTAGAATTAAAATATATACAAACAAGTAATTGACTAGAAAAAAATCAGGTAGATGTAGGACTGTACTGGCAAATAAAAAAATATAAAAAAATGACCCGGGTGCATAAAATAAATAAAAAATATGCTTGTTTTCATGCAGAACAAAAATATGAAAAAATCTGAAATATTTGAAAAATGTTATGTCAGCGGAACTGTCTAGACTGAAAGAAAGAAAAAAGGAGATTATTCAGCCCGTCTAAATGATCCCCTTTTAGTCGTGGCGAGGGGGTTTACAAAGACTCTGATACCCAAACGGCAACGTGTTATTATCATCGGTTATCCGACGTTTGGTGTACACAGGTCGGTAGACTTTAGTCTGCGAAACGGTACATACAGTCGCAAGACCTTTTCTTACAATTTTGGGCGGTATCTGAGTGTATCTTTCCGCAGCCTGTTCGGTGACCATCACTTTCAAAACGTCAAAATAAACGTCGTTCATGTTGCCATAGTTTATGGTGATCCCGCGAACCTTGCACACCGTTTTTGTTTTGGTAGGATCACCACCAACACAAACGCGGTATGCGTAATTTTTGGGACCGCCAGATACAAAGGCGCTAATGTAGTTTCCCGGACCGTAATCCTGAAGTTCATCAGTGAGGTCACCTTAAAAGTCTCCGGTCGGTGGACTCCAATCACCGGGGCGTTCAGTGAAAAGAACGCTAACTGTATCGTGATACAAAACGCGGTCCCCCAATCGTTCAAGGATGCTGTGTAAGTTCAACATAGCCATAGCAGTCGTGTAGCATGCCACCGCCACACTCGTGTTAGGGTTAGGTCGCAACGCGTCACGCACATCCTTGTAATTGAGGAACATAACCTCATCATTAACATCAATGACGCTGTCCATGGTGATGTACGGATCCATCAGGTACTTGTGGATGCCTTGAAAGTCGTTAACAACGGCTACGTGTGGTAAATCGGGTCTTTGCCCAAACTTTCCTCATAGTGAATTTAAAAACAGTTTAGCCAAAGTGCGGAGACAAGGGTTTTTACAAACAGAGCCAAAATCGAGTTTTACCCCTTCCCTTTCCTCATAATTTTGAATATAAGCTAACTTTTCCTCTCGTGAGGTACACCACTCTGGCCATCCGCCGGCTTCTTGTTTAATTTTCAAAAAAGTATCAATGTACCCGTGAAACAATCCGCCAGAACGTAAGCAGATCGTAAACAGATACATTGTACTCCCACACTTCGTGCACTGCTTCAACGATGTAGCCTTTCTCAACGGCTTTCCGGATCTCGTCAATCACCTAGACGCCTGTCAACCAGTGATCTTTTTTTGTCGTTGTGCTGACACGTGCCTTGGTTTTTCTCTTCCCAGCATTTCCTGCACAAGATGGACATTAGCTTGTCATGCATCCATATAGGCAATACGGGCATGAATAAATCCCGCGGAGGCGTCACTGTAACTTTGGCTATGCCTTCAACTTGATCTATAGACAGACAATTTGGTTCCAAATGAGTTTTGGGGTGGCCAACGGGGTATTTTTTGTACTTTCAAACGTAAGGATACAATGAACACACATCCAAGTACTTGATCTTCTCTCCACAAGAAAGGTCTGCTTCGTGGAAGAGCTTGATACAATTTGTACATAAATCGAGTTTTACCCCTTCCCTTTCCTCATAATTTTGAATATAAGCTAACTTTTCCTCTCGTGAGGTACACCACTCTGGCCATCCGCCGGCTTCTTGTTTAATTTTCAAAAAAGTATCAATGTACCCGTGAAACAATCCGCCAGAACGTAAGCAGATCGTAAACAGATACATTGTACTCCCACACTTCGTGCACTGCTTCAACGATGTAGCCTTTCTCAACGGCTTTCCGGATCTCGTCAATCACCTAGACGCCTGTCAACCAGTGATCTTTTTTTGTCGTTGTGCTGACACGTGCCTTGGTTTTTCTCTTCCCAGCATTTCCTGCACAAGATGGACATTAGCTTGTCATGCATCCATATAGGCAATACGGGCATGAATAAATCCCGCGGAGGCGTCACTGTAACTTTGGCTATGCCTTCAACTTGATCTATAGACAGACAATTTGGTTCCAAATGAGTTTTGGGGTGGCCAACGGGGTATTTTTTGTACTTTCAAACGTAAGGATACAATGAACACACATCCAAGTACTTGATCTTCTCTCCACAAGAAAGGTCTGCTTCGTGGAAGAGCTTGATACAATTTGTACATCCGCCAAAGAATGCATCCTTAGGGTTGAGAAGCTCCTTGGTATACACCTCGTGTCGGCGTACAAATTGATTCAAGTCCTTGTATGTGCGTTTCTTCGCATTAAACGTACACTCCCACATCTCTACGACCATGTAGCCGGCATTCTTAAACTTTTCCAAACAAGCCATGGTCGCTTCATAGCACGTCTCCATGGTCTCGTGGGGACTATTTTTGATAGGGGTGGTCCTTTCTGGATAACAGAGAGGGCACCCGTGCCAATAACAGCCCCAGAACTGAAAGGCGGTGGTGGTATCTCCAGCTTTAACAACGCCGTCTACACGTCACCCTCAAACATATTCTTCCCAGCCGTTACCAGCATGAAGAATAGAGACACTGCGTTGATGAGCGTCCCAGCAGAGCCATTGTACAGCGATGTGCGACTGTTGATCTGCACACCGGTAGCCACCATTAGGGATAATACCAATAGTATCTTCCTTAAGATGACTTCGGCGGTAAGCCAACACGGCGCTCCAGCTATCGTACACGCCTCTCTGAAAGGATCCACCTTTGCTTTCTCCATGAGCAAGTATCTAAACTTTAAACAGACCTTCCGTAGGATCTCTACATCTTTCACACAATACAGTTCCAGCTCGCGTTTAAAATCAGACATAATTTTCTTTGATCAACGCGTCATAACACTTCTCAAAGTGCTCCTTTCCCTCAACCGACATCTCACCGATGCCGTAGTCCTCCTTTGGCGGCAAGGGACCCCTATACAGCACGTTTTTTTATTGAAAAAATGGGGGAAATATCCCTTGGCCAAAGACTCGTCCAAGCCGAATCTTTTTGGCATCTTGGACAACGGCATCGGGAGAAAGTTCAGCGAGTCAATAAAGTGAAGCGGGCCGTAATACATGGACATGATTTTCCCACCGTTCATTATAAGCTCTAGAGTCAATTTTTTAACCTCCATCATATATTTTAAAATAAAATTTCCATCATAGGTTTTTGAATTATGGCCTAGGAAAGTAGTATCCTTAAATTTTGATAATTAATTTGCTCTAAAAATCCGAAAAATTGGGCCATTGTGGTATCACCCTTGAATATGTGATTCCTAGCGCCCCCACATTCAGTGAAATGATGGTCATTTGCATCTATATGAACACAGGCCTTGCAACACGTCTGCACGACACATAGGTTAGGTTCGTGCAAGTACGTGCAGACCACACCTTGAAGAAGCGTTTCTTGTCTGCATTCAAAATCATAGACTACAAACATGAAATTGCTCTTTTCCAGTGACGGCTTTGACGGTGCCTGTTTCATATAACAGAAATGACAAAAAGGACGATATGTATCTCATGCTCTACAAAATGTCTCATAACACCTATGTGAATAATTTGATTTTTCCAAACTGGAAAATTGCCCACATACCTCGCAAACCTTTTTGACATCACAGACCAACCTGTGACCTCTGCAAAAACCGGGACGTTTATGGTTATCAAAGCACGTCTGGTTTGTGAACCAACGCCCACAGTATTTACAGACCACAGATCGGCCTCTGCTACAAACCACTTTAGCGTAGCACTTTTTGCACGCTGACTCGCACTTGTGTTTGTTCTTATTACTGAACGGAACACGGCACTCGCGGCAAAAGTACGAGCACTTTAATGCGGATGTCAAGGATGTTATGACATCAAAATGGTTTTGCTTATCGTCGTGAAAATACAAATCAAGATAGCCCTTAAAATGTTCGGAGGGAGTAGGCCCCTCATATAGCACCTGTCTCCCCCGACGTTCCCTGAACACCGTGATTTTGTATTCGGAGAGGTATGTTTGAAATTGTTTCAGTTCAGTTATTTCACCACCTTTCAAAAGATTCACACGGGCATCACGGCATAGTTCCTCTACTTTGAGTTTTTGAATGAAACGTCCCTGTTTAATCTGTTTAACGGTGATCACATCCATGCATCCTGGTTCTCTTTTAATGTCACATATAGCTTTGGCGACAACCAATGCACGGGCAAGGCTATGTGTGTCACCATTTTGAATCGTAATGATCCCTTGGTTTTTACGGCTATATGTGCTAGCGGGAGAGAGTTTATCACAATAACTTCTACCACTTCCACGAGACTCCTTAAAATGGCTGAGTTTAACGTACAGTGGCGATGTACTCAAAAACAAACTATTACTTTGCAACACGCGACTTACGTTATCAAGCACGGCTCGAGCTTCTAACTAGTCTGCTCGCCTAAATGAGACATATACAGGGTTCAACGTAGAGTCCGTGCTATTCAAAAGTAAGCCGACATGGTCATCGGCGCTAACGCCATGGTCCTGCAGCCGATTGAGCAAATTAGTAATTTGTTCTTCAAGCCAGCTTAATGCGTCAAGATCGCTTGCTGGAGCACCAAGATGTACGGTAATTTCTCTACCAGTATAAAAGAAACTCCTCCATTGTTTAATTCTATCTTCGACGATCCGAAGAGGGAGACCATTTGACAGGGCCCCACCTACCTGATTTACCGGGCCACTAAATCCCGATTGCGGGGCTGAAGACAGTCCAGCTGTCGCCATATCAGCGCCTTGAAGGGAGGTCATGATCCCCGTCTCCCGCACCACAGCTTGGGCTCCTGGGGTATGGTGAGGGGGACTAGTTGCCATTGGGGGTGTTGGGAGGACCGTGCCGCCGTTTCCCGCCTCCATTTGAACTATAACACAAAAGCACGTTCAAAGTAAGCACTTTAAATAAAATTGTTCCAAACATGCACGTATTTTTTTTCTTCTTTAAAATGTATAATACTTTTCAATTTCAAACTACTTTCGGTATTAATATAATATGTTAGTTTTTTCCTAAACATAATTGTTTTAGCTGTAACCAACTTTCACAAAGCTTGTGTTATAAATACACTCGAACCCTAGGACAGCTACCGGGGCCGTTAATTTATCACTATGAAGGAGGTAAACTTACATTTTCACGCATGTAGTGAATCGAACCCGTGACCTTTCACAACGTGTGTGTAATACATACACTCAAGGACAACTACCCATTTAGTCCAGGACAGTTAATTTAACACTATGAATGGTTAAATTTCTTTGTTGCTGTTTAAGTGGCTAATTAGTTTAGTGTAAATGCTATATATATTATGTCAACGTATATAGTTTCATATTTAAAATGTAGCAACATATTAATTTAAAATAATTTCAAGATCGTCATAAGTATTACTTGTGATTTTGTTTTGTAAAAGTTAAATATATTATTATATCAACCGCCATTGATATATAATAAGTAAACAGTGCACTATGAAATTATTTTAATCTGCCCTTTTCTATTTATTACAAATATATTAATTTAAATATATTTTAGCTATACGACAAAACCATTTTTAAGGGGGGGATGTTTGATTTGGCAATTAATACTATATTTGTTCTTGGGGGAAAACAACTAGTATAGCTAGCTAGCTGGTGACTAATTTTTTTTTAATTCGATAGTTTACCAAATGGGCCTAACTATTTGTTCACAAATGACTTCAATGGTATCGCCGGAACTCTTTTACATTATCTAGTTTCATATTTAAAATGTAACATATATACAAATATTTCTTTTGCGAAAATTACATTTCTTTGTTGGTGTTTAATTGGCTAATTTATTTAGTGTAAATGATATATATATATATATATATATATGTGTGTCAGTGTATATAGTTTCATTTTAAAAATTCAACAGCATATTAATTTAAAATAATTTCAAGATCTTCACAATTGTATTACTTAAGATTTTTTTGTAAAAGTTAAATATATATCAAAATATTTTTTGCAAACACTAAAGTTCTTTGTTGCTGTTTAACTGGTCAGGGCAGTTATTTTATCGCTATTAAAGCCTAAAGAGATATAATTTCTCACGGATACGGGAAATGAACCCGGGACCCTTAAAATCCGTTACTGGAACATGTACAAAATATCGGTCAATGCAGTTATTTTATCGCTATTAAAGAGTAAACCAGCATTTTCGCTTATGCCAGGGAATCGAACCCTGGAGTAGGGTTTTTAATCGTATGAATCGAACGGGTAATAAGACGCTGCGCTAAATTAGGTAGGATTTTTCTCTATTTTTTTTAATAATCGGCTAAAGCAACAATATAGTTTCCCCTGTTAATTATAATGCATATATATATATATATATATTTGAATACATTTTCCCTGCTCTAAACTGTATGAAAGTGCCACCTGTTATTCCAAAAGTGAACAAGTTTACAACCTTCCCGAAACGAGCAGCTGACAAGAGGTTTCTGTATGCTGGCGAAATAACGGTGATTTGGTAGGAAGAAAGCGCACACAAATAGTCTATAGTATGGTTACTTGTAGACGGTATTTACATATTAGGGGATCGATCGCGTCCAAAACACCCTAAACATCGGGGGGCGAATTTATACAGGCGTCTGTGGGGGATTGTGACCTGTAGAGGGGGGCCGGTGAGAGGGGCGCCATCGAGAGGATGCCCAGGGGTGGTGTGAGGACGCCGTGCTTAGCACTGACCGCAGGGTCCATCTCCGGCTGGGCAGGCACCGGCACACCCGCCGCTACATTGTCCAGCAGGCCCTCATCCAGGCCATATGGATCCCAGTAGTCTGAAATTAAATAAATACATATTAATTACCATTTACGGGAAATAAAAAAACACTGGCAAATCTATCTTAGACTACTAATTACCCATGGACCAGTCGCCATCCGCCCTGCAAATCCCGTCTTCTGTAAAATTCAACAACTGGTCCAGGCTATTGGGACCTTCAGGTTTAACCGCTTCGCCAAGCGTCTGGGGCGCGTCATCTATCAAAGAAGAGAATACCACTGTACACCAGGACGTGATAAACAAATTAGAAACCATTAAAATATACAAATAGGTTTTAAAAACATACCTGAATTTATCAAATTTTCCAGTGCGTCGAGACTCATCTTGATTATTATCGGATCCAATCACAAATTGAACCTCATCTGTGATTGCGCTATACTAATCAGATTCTTGTAAGTTCCGTTATTCATTATAAATCTTCTAGCAGCCGACGAGTATGGACGTGCCTGGTCGACGCTCTGTTCACGGTTGGTGGAACACCGGGTGTGTGTGTGTGTGACTTACTCGGCTAGTTATGGCACAAATAAATATTTTCACTTTGACAAAGGTCCTAGATTTGAATCCAGTGTCGTTTAGTTAGCTATGCATCCGGAACATTTTCTTCGTTCTGGGGGGACCTGAGTTTAAATCTCGCTCGGGTGAACTAGGGCTGATGGGCTACCGATGACGGATAGATAAGGGGTTCGAATCTCTGCCGGACGTACTGAAGGGTGGTTTTTTCCCTATAGGGTTTCCCGCCCTCCTTCCACGCAGATAAAGGTACATTTCCTATACATTCAACCTGCTTTGTTCCTATACTATTAGTGTAAATAAGCGGGGGAGCCCTGAATAGAAACATTTTTCTACTCGGGTCTATTTACAAACAAACAAACAGACAATTCATTCCAAGCATTTACATTATCTGAAAGAAATTAATATTTTGATGTGGATGACTCAGTGGTAGGGCCATGTCGCGCTAAGCAAAGGGTTCTAGGTTCAATTCCCGTGTCCAGGTGTTAGTTTTTTTTAAATCACGCGAGTGATATTAATGTTGTCTATTTCCGAGTCTTATTATCAGGGATATTCACATATTTACACTAATAAGGTAGGAAAGATGAGGGTAGACTTTCCGAGGATTTATATAATTTTAGGTGGCCTGGCGGTCTAGGAGATAAGGTGTCAGAGACTTCTGTGCTGGGGGTCCGGGGTTCAATCCTCGGTCCCGGCACAGACTTATCTGATTACCAAACCCTTCCTTCACCTCTGACAAGACATCTTGTGAATGTGGGGAATGCCAGGCCTCCACCGTGGTTCGGATCCCACGTTAAACTGTAGGTCCTCCATTTTCATCTCACAATCACCCTAACATTACACATTAGCGTAAGTGCGTATAACCCGAACGGGTAGTAAGACGCGGTGATAATAATAATCATCTCATATATGAGGGACGGGGAGCTCACGGTATTTGACTTTGTATGGTTGTTTGAGGTCACTGCGACCTTTCCTCATATTCTGTCAATTAATTATCTCTCTTCGTCGTTTCTAAATTAAACATAAACGTAAAATGTATTCCTACTATATATATATATATACACGATAATCAAATTTAAAGGATGTATACCCCCATTTACGTGAAGGGAGTGTGTTAGACCATTTAGTAATTTAAAAAAAAACCTTTTTAAGTACACCCGACCGGGATCCTAACCCCGATCTCCACGTCAATGGCAGACCAGTCTATTAAACCAAAACCTGGACATATGATTGTCATCCAGGTAAAAAGCTATGGTGAACGGACTTTGTTTGCAACAGGTTGTACTGAAGAGAAAGGCCACGAAGGGGAGAAGTGTGGATCTATTCGAGAGGTCGACATGATCCACCAGAGATACCGCCACACGAGCCCTGGTTGCTCTATTGTTTCTTCACGATTGTATTCCAAGACACTTGTTTTATATGCTCGTCTAAATACACGACCAAATCCACTATTGACTTTGATAAATTGACAAGGCTTTTATATCGGTATTTCTATGGACAATACAAGTGGCAAGTCATGATCGAGAACGCTGAGGAGATGGTTCGAAAAGTTGTGGCCTTCAAACGATGCATGTTCTGACCCTGGATCTGCACTTTAAGTGAAACGTGCACTTGTTAGCGAGTCCATTATAATACTAAGTGTCCTGCCTTCTCCATCGATATTAAACTAGGCCATTCTTTGGTGCTGGCTTACGGCTTTGAAAAATTACCAGACCAAATTATGTATTCCTACGCCGAACCAAATGATCTGCAAAAACATGTGTTTAGCAGCTGTCACTTATGAAAGTCAAAATGTAGGTATATACCTAAATGTTGACTGTCAGAAGTCAGCTGTGAACTGTCAGTCAGCACCAAAGAAGTCACGGGGCTACTGTAGGTATATCGAAGAGCAAGATCGTTCAAAAGAGTGGTGTGACTCTGTTGCAACATGGACCATGGGCTACACGGACTCAGCTTTAGATAACACTATCTTAGAACTGCATCTTACCGGCCGCACAGATTTGACATATTCAATACCACGCATGGGATAAATAAGGTAGAATGTCCCACTCCCAGCAGAAGAGAGAATATATGTCGTCCCCCCCC
>CABFVX010000624.1:114651-152903 GCA_902151425.1 Timema shepardi | reverse complement strand
GGGGGGGGGGGGGCAGAGGGGGCAGCAAGGCTTAGTAATCATGACGGGGATTGAACCTTGGGCCTCGAATTAGTCCAATATTAGACAGTACTACGAGTGTTGTAGATTCGTGGTCTTGCCGAGACAGGTAAACTGGGGCCAGGATGGTGAGTCAAACAACCTTTCACCGTCCACATGTTGTAACAAGATTACAAAACGTCACATTTCTCACTTCCTCATCGTTCTGAAGTCCAGGCAGATGTTGCCCTTCCTTCCTGAGGTCACGTCAGATGCTTCCCTTCCCTTTCCGAAGCTACGTGTAACGTCCCTCCCATCTTCCTTACCTACCCCTTTTCATTTATTGTTAAGTGTAATTGTTGAATCCTAGGCTAAACTTAGGCAATAAATTGGTTCTTGACTTAAGTGAGCAAGACAGTCAATTAATTAATTAATTAATTCCTTTGACAATGTAAAACCAGCATCCTTTATCGGAGCTTTAATATCCTTTTCCTACCTAGAAAAATGTCCAGTTTTTCACACATAATAGTCGCATAATGAAGGACCGGCCTCTTCAGTTTTATTTTGGGGATCTTTAGGAAAGCTTTAGAGCTTGGAGCCTCACAGTGCACATTTACAGACTAATTCCAACCATTTGGAAATAATTTTGTGGGAGATCAATTTATTCCGGGACTTCACACTAGAAATAAATGTAGATCAAAAATGAGAATTCACACACAACAAATAGCAACATTTGTATTGAGCCTCTCATATCCACATTTTCTTTGAGATCACACAATACTTCAAGGACTGAGGTCAGCATTTCAAAATTTACCTTCACTAGTTTCAGTGTCATAATGAGCACTCAATATTGTTCGAGAAAGTCTTTTGACGGTCATTCCTACATTCCTACTCAGAATCTCTCATCGATGAGGTGAGACTGAAAAGAGGGTATAAATTATCTCCAAAGTTAAAAAAAAAAAGTCACACATGAAGAAATGGTTCCAAAAGAGTGCACTCCGCAAAGGTTCAGAGGGTGATATGCACAAGGCACAAACAAAGCCTTTGGATCTTTGACTGAACACCGCAATGAATCCCAGCCATAGTTGCAGCGATGTCATACCATTGACCACAACACAGGATTATACCCAACCCATTTTTATCCAGATGTCTCAGGATATCCTGTGAGCTCAGCAACTGTCTTTCCAGCAATAGGAAAGAAGCCCAAGAATGTCTCTCTTAGTACAACTTTGTTATTTTGAATACGGACGCACCTGTCAAACGACATATAACTAGCCACCTGATAACTATACTAACATTGAATCTTGTGGTTTCCTACAAGATTTTTTTTTAGTTTAGCGAATTTTTATTTTAGTTTGTTAACTTATACTAGTACTTCAACTCTCCCGGTGGCACCTCTCTCTATGCTGTCATTCGGGCCGGACCGCCCCACTCACCCCCTGTTTAATACACCACTTAAGATAACTAAATGAATGCGCCAGTATCTGATAGGTGCTGCCATATACACAAGACAAGTCCAACTATGTCAATGATTTAATACTATAACCGGTAGCCTGTCCTACACGCTATTTGGCAATTTGCTACTGGCACGATGTCAAGAGCATTTGGGTAATGCCAACCAACAGTAATTTATAAAATTTAATATGATTTAGGTTGGTATATAAAATTGGAAATTATGAGTGCTTATATCTTCAGAAATAATTCAACATATTAAAAAACAAATATTTATTTTTAAATAAGTAACAATTTCATAGTCTAAAAAGTTGTTAAAAAGACTTTTTTTTAAATTTTACTTCATATAACATACATCATTTCACAATAATAAAATACAATTTCAACACAAAATATAATAAAATCCATAAACAATGATATAAATTAATCAACTAAGTATCCCGAAATGTAATCAAGATTCCAAATTAGACTACAATGGTAAAGGAATGAAAAAGACAAAGTTGTTAGAAAGATTTAGAAAGAAATTGTCAGATTTAGGCATTTGCTAAGTTCACTTTATTTAATAAATCAAATATTCTAAAATCCAAATTGAAGTTTGGATATTTTTGTGATTGGTTGATAAATAATTTCATTTGGTGTGAATTGATCTAACTTGTATTAAAAACAATTATTATTTACAAATCTTAGTTAAAAAAAGTTTTAACAAATCTTGTCAAAAGATTGTAAATCAGGTCAGTATCACAATGTATAATTTAATTCTCACATTTGGTTGACAGAATATTAATTATAAAACATATCAGAGCAAAGAAAACAAAAAATGTTTTAGCTGCCAATATTTTTTTGTGAAGTTTAGTATTTGTTGATGCCAGAATAAATGGTTCAGAGTGATTACGAAGCCATGTATTTGAGGTGAAGTTTTCTAAGCTTTACATATACACTCCTCTTTACAGTATAAAGAACAAAAAAACGGAAGACAAAGTGTTTGTTAAAATATGATTCAAAAAGTCACAATTTAAACTGAAAATTAATATAATAAAACATTTTGAAAATATACACAGCAATTTTCGTAAAAAAAAAGAAGCTCTTGAATTAACAAATATGAGGAATAATGTGTTATATGACCATAATTTGTTAAAATATAATATATCTCAAGTCGAAATATGATTCATCAGATAGGTGGTTATGCAGACTTAATGTCAGGTTCATTTATTTTTGTTTGCCGGTGCAGGAGTTCGGAGTTTTGTTTCTCGGTCAATGGGCAGCAAGACCCAGAGAGAGAGAAAATCCATTTATAAAAAGAAAACTTGTACCGTCAATAAAAAAATGCATCACAAACTATATTTAGAAACTAGTCTGACCATGAGCTTAAATAACTTCTCGAGAACAGACTCCAACATGATAACTAGCATTGTAAATAAAAACTATCTCTTAATAAAGGTTTAAATAATTAGGTAATTAAATCTGTTTGAAATGAAGTGCATAGGAAAAAGAGTGCAAGGAGGTTAAGAAAGAGACAGCAGGAGCAGATAACAGAGAGTGAGTGAGAGGAGAAGAATGGAAGAAATTAGAGGAGGAAGAATGGTGGAAGGATAGAGAAAGGTGGAGGAATTTTACAAAAACTGACCTGGTCACAGACTGGAAACAGTTGATGAAGAAGATGATGATGAAATCTATTGGAACTGTTATTAAGATTTGCTTTAATCTAAACATTAACATTTTAGATTTATTTTAATTTCTATGAATGATAATTAATAATGAATGCTATGCCATTTAAAATTGTCAAACTTTGTATCAAAGAATGTGCCAAGTAATTCCAAAATCATTTACTAACTTAACTTAACTTTCTAAACATGCAAAAATTGTTTTAAAAGCTGTAATTTTTTAAGTTAAAACACAACAAAAGACAACTTAACCCAAACTGCCGGACCCCACTATTCAACCCGAACCCAAACAAATATCAGGTTCCTTCCCCTGCAACCGCACCCCCTGCAAAACCTGCACCATACATAAACCAACAAATTCACTCTCCAGCAACACAACTAAAATAAATTATCCTATAAAAGGCCACCATACTTGTGATTCTGAAAACCTCATCTACCAACTGGAATACAACCAGTGTCAAGCACAGTACATTGGTCTCACAACAGAAACACTAGGAAAGAGAATGAATGGTCATCGACATGACACATACATGAAAAATAAAGATAAGTCTGTAGCAGAACATGCCGAAACCCATAATCGTGACTTTAATAACTGTTACACAACCAAGGTGGTCAAATCCCTGAACAAAGCAATATGCAACCCTTCACAACTAAGGATATGGGAACTGGCCCATCAATATATCATCAAATCCAGACAAGCCTCCAACCTCAACCTTAGATAATTCCTCCCCTTCCTACCAGCACACTTATTATTAGATTCAATATAACATTATTCATAGTGCTGCTATCTATTCAATGATTACACTCAATATAACATTATTCATAGTGCTGCTATCTATACAGTGATGTCATAACTGAAAAACAGTCAGCTGTGGACAGTCAACCTTACAGTTCTATCAAAAGCATCAGTCTACTCTCCTGACCTGATGAAGCTGTCTGTGACAGTGAAAGATTGTCCTTAA
Organism: Timema shepardi; assembly: GCA_902151425.1. Lineage (NCBI taxonomy): Eukaryota > Metazoa > Arthropoda > Insecta > Phasmatodea > Timematidae > Timema > Timema shepardi. Next base: position 148,831 of record CABFVX010000624.1, on the reverse strand, counting down.
AAGTGTGTTTATGTGTTTTTTAGTGTTATCTAAACAATCTCTACTCCAGTATCACCAAGATAAGTGTGCTGGCTATCCCTCCTAATTTAAACCATGATTTAGCCTAGTGCTCTATACCACATAACCTCAATTATCTTTAGATAAATTGGTGAGAAATATGGTATTGGTACAGAACCAGTAAAATAAATGTATAGCTTATTTAAAGCTAAATCAAATAGTACTGTGGACACAATAATTCCAGGATTCATAATAATAATCATCATCATCATCACCCGATGTTTCCGTTTGTCATCTGGCACAGCCTTTTCCATTCCTATCGATCTTTCCAAAGCTCTCCAGGATTAAATTTTCTTTTTCACAGACAATAAAAATAATTTGCAATAACAATGAGTCTGAATTATATCCATTTAATAATAATGCTTTCTAATAGTACTAATGATAGTTAGTCATCCAAATTGTTTGTTCTTTGTGAACCAATATTCAGAAGTGGTTTCTTCATCGTAATGTTTCGCGAAATGGTATAGGTCTATTATATTTCGAATAGGCAGTTTCAAATAATACAACTCCTTGGCCAACCAAAGGTTCTTCGTGAGCTTAATTCGATGAACACAAACCATGCTGCTTAAATCATTATTAACTGTCTAATTACATTTCAAACTAAAACTTGGTGTCAATATTTAGATAATTAAATTTAAAATAAATAGGCCATACATTAAAAAAAAATAATTTCAGAATATAATTACAATTACATAATGTTTGTAGTTTATAAAATATGTACAGTAATTAAAATGTAAGACAAGTGTTTTAACTTGATCTAAATTTACACCCATATCTGTGATTATCTTGACATAAAAAAAATCCCTTCAATTTATTTTACATGATGACATTAAAATAAAATTATACAAAAACACATTGCTCTTTCTTTTCACACCCATTCCCCACATGTCCAATCCTTGTTTACATCTTATAAACTTTGTACACATTTTTAAATGAAGAGAAGAATCTCGTCATCATTTGACAATAGCATTATTGAGAAAATATTCCAAGTATCAATAGCCCACGTCAACAGTTGTAAAAAGTATTAAAAAGAATAACTTGAATTTTTTTTATTATGTGTTTATTTAAATGAAATGAATCAACGAAATCGAATGTAAATACAATCTACTATCTTGCACACCGGCACAAAAGGGCTATGAATCAATTTAACACCAACTTTTGGGTTTGTTGATTGACAAGAACGTGTTGAAGTGATTGCGTTACTTGACGAGGTTTAGACAGAGCACAGCCCTCACGACTTGCCACCTAGACCCATGAGGTTTCCTAATCCGCCTGCTGCACCTTGCTGGAGCTGTCTCATCATGTTCTGCAGGCCCGACATACCACCTACAACAAACAACGAGTCTTACTACCCCTCTGTGTTATACGCTTAGGTACTAATTAGGATAATGGATTAGGAATTGGGAAGGTTGAATTTAGAGGAAGTGAACCCACATTTGCGTGGAGGGAGAGTGGAAAAACAATTAGGAAACCCCCCTCTCCCAGTTCACCTGACCGAGATTCGAACCTCGATCTCCCCGTCCTCAGCAGTAGAGCTCAACATGACTACCTAGCGCGTTAGCTAATGACGCCACCGAGGTGGGTAACATGTAGTTTAAAAGCTGAAATTTCCTACTTTGAAATTTCAAAGAACCACAATAAAAATGGTTTGTTCAAACTATGCCTCGCGAGGACGGATCAGAAGTTACTTTAATAAATAAGTAGCAGCTACAGTATTAAACGTATTAAAAACATGTATTAAAAACTAAGATTAATGGCTGTGACCGAAGGGTTTGTTGTGTTTACCACATAACACCCTCTATTAGAAGAAATTGACACCATCTTGGTCCACAGACGGAGGCTGTTCGGGCGATATGGCTCGATTGCAGGCTGATACCACGGAGTTTTATTTACAAATTAATACATAACAAACTTCAATTCATGGGTATTTTCAATTCTGTTAAGTGCTCATTGAATTCATTAGTGCTTACTGCTATGTGATCAATGAAACTTCTTTAAACCGTTTGGAAAATAAATATATCCTAGCCCCACAAAAAAAATTTTGAATAGGACAAAATTTTATTTTAAAAATAAAATTAAGTTCCAGAAACAAGGGCATAAAATGTGATTATGAATTATTTTATATAAAAAAGTAAGAAGCTTTACTTACCTAAAAATATTATATTGATTCCAGTTCTGGTTTTTTAACCACTTTACTTTTTTGGGTTCCTGTTTCTAAAAAATAACTTAATTTCGGTTATCGGTTCCAATTCCAGTTCGACAAGCGGCTTAGGATAAGGTTTGGATTTAATAACGTTTTGATGAGAACGCTGACATATTCTCAGGTATGACTCTCCTACATGAAACATGCTAGCTGTCAATGTCAACACGACTCACCCATCTGATGCAGGACCCGAGGATCCATCATCTTGGCCATCTGTTGGTTGAGCTTGGTCATCTGAGCCTGGTTCACATTCTTGGCCATGTCTCCTCCCTTGAACAGGCCCTTGATTCCCCCCATCTTCTTCACCACGGCTGCGAACTTGGTGTATTGAGAAATAAGGTCCTTGACCTCCTTCTCCGTCACTCCGGAGCCTTGCGCTACACGTATTACACGCGGAGGCTGCTTTGTGAACACCTTGGCCCCGTCTCGGCTATCCAACTCTGAGTGGATCGATAAAACCAATATTGTAATATGTAAGATAGGTTTGAATGTCCCGCTGCTGAAGAGATTTAAAATATACTGCCTCAGTGCAAGAACTACTCTAACACAAAAAAAGGAAGGGTTGGGCAATAAGATAAACCTGTGCCGGGACTGAGGCTTGAACCCTAGACCCTCAGCACAGAAGTCTAGTCTAACACAAGAGTAGCATGTTAGACCATGCGGCCACCAAAGAGGGTCACTGTATATTCATCGACTTCATTTTAATTTATTTTCATCGAGTGAAAGAATCTTTCTAATCTACAAGTCACTATAAATGTTTTTTACTTATTCGTTTAACTATTATTATTATTTGTTTTTTACGAGTAATTATTTCTCTTGACTATTTTTACTATTTCACATCCTCTATCTGACTGATTTAGAAATAACTAATAAATTGTTTATTTTACATCCATTCCGGCTTGCCAGGCCTGTCGTAGGTAAATTATATCTGCCAAACAAAGATGTGAAGCACGAACAAATCAACACCAGTTACCTGCGTCGTTCATGCTGTCCATGATGGTCATAAGACGCTTCAGTCGAGCCATCGACTCCTGTTCGCTACCTTTAGATAGGAAGTCTTGGCTGAATCCGGGGATCATGCCCTAAAACAAAGAACCCAACCAATTCTGGCAAATCAACCCTAGTGCCATGAATAAGCCCTCGACATCCCTCCCAGAGGGTGATCCAAGGGACTGCACAGTATTAGTGTCAAGGTCACAATCTGGAGAGTTACGTGGTTATTTGCGCCTTTTCAGATTAGTTTGAATGTACAATCCAATTTACAATAGAAGAGCTTTATCCAACTGCTTGAAAAGTTACTTTAAAAAAAAAAAAAGGAAGAACAGTAAAAGTTAGTTACTAAAGTTACTAAAACAGTTTAAATAAATGTATACATCAAGTCATGTCATCTGGAACTGTCACTTTGTTCTGTGCTGGGGGGTTCGGGGTTCAATCCTCGGTCCCAGCACAGGTTTATCTGATTGCCAAATCCTTCCCTCACCTCTGACAAGACGTGTATTAATCACAGCTTGTGAATGTGTGGAATGCCAGGCCTCCACCGTGGTTCGGATCCCACATTAAACTGTAGGTCCTCCATTTAATCTCACATTCACCCTACCCTTATACATTAGCGTAAAAGTACGTATAACCCGAACAGGTAGTAAGGTAATAATTATAATAATGATCTTTCAGGTGGTTTTAAAACCAAGTTTAACTCTATATGAAATGATATGCTCTTGTCTGAAAATATAAAATACTTCAGTTTTGTTTCAAAGCTAATAAACAAACAGCTGGCCTTGGACGCTAATATAAATGTAAGTGAATGAAAACTAGCATTATTATTATTAGCACCACGTCTTACTACCCGTTTGGGTAATACGCACTTATGCTAATGTGTAATGGTAGGGTGATTGTGAGATGAAATGGAGGACCTACAATTTAAAGTGGGATCCGAACCACGGTGGAGGCCTGGCATTCCCCACATTCACAAGCTGTCTTGTCAGAGGTGAAGGAAGGGTTTGGTAATCAGATAAATCTGTGCCGGGACCGAGGATTGAACCCCGGCCGCCAGCTCAGAAGTCTGACACCTTACCCCCTAGACCACCAGGTCACCTATAAAAACTAGCAATTGGTTGATTTAATGCAAGGGAAATAAATAATTTCATTCACTCCAGATATCGCTGTGCGATAGTATAATGCGACTCACCATGATCTGTGAAAAAGGTCCCATCTTCATTATATTCTGGAATTGTTCGTACATGTCCCTGAGTGTGAATTGGCCATGTTTTATTTTATCTATCAACTCTTCATTGTTGTCTAGCTCGAGTTCTTGAACACGGTCAATCAAACCCTCAATGTCCCCCATACCGAGGAGCTTACTCACAAAGGGCTTCGTTTTGAATGGTTCAAAGTCATCAATGTGTTCCCCGGTCCCGATGAAAATAATGGGACTGTTGGTTGCCGCCACGCTGAAGAAAAATAATGCATGTTACATTTTCGTATTTATCAAGTTAACATAAATTAATAATAAAACTTTGAAGCAAAAAAAAAAAAAAATTGTGAGAACATGGTTTGTTGGAACATGAAATGTGTAAAGAGTATGTGGTAAAGAGAATGAAATGTTAGAGGAAATGATTGTTACTGTGTGTGTATGTGAAACCAAGCGGAAAGGGAAAAATGTTTTATTATTATTATTATCCCCGCGTTTTACTACCTGTTCGGGTTGTACGTACTTACACTAATGTGTAATGGACAAAGGTAGTAAGAGTGAATGTAAAAATTGTAGGGCAATTAGTTCGTTGAGTATTCCAGGCAAAGTTTTAGGGAGAGTCTTAATAAAGAGAGTGCATGAAAAAGATTGCGGACCAAAATATGGACTGTGCGATGTGATATATTGGCAAGCAGAGGTTGCATGGACCAGATGTTTGCATTGCAACAAGTGATTGAGAAATGTAATGGCGGTAAAGAAGAAAGTTTGTTGCGCGTTCTTTGATCTGGAGAAAGCGTATGATCGTGTGAATAGGGGTATGTTAGGAATGGTTTTTAAATGCAGTTATGATGGTGGAAGGAGGAAGTAAAGTGTGTGTTAGGGTGAATGGAGCTTTGAGTGAATGGTTTGACATTAAACAGGGTGTTAGACCAATGAAATTCCCGACCTGTTCCCTGATTTCCCCTGATCAGTTCCTAAAATTCCCGACCAAGAAAGTATGTCACATCCTTCTAACTCGCCACCCCCCCTCCCCCCTCATTTTTCTATTAATTTTTTTTAATAATAATAAGTTTTAAAATTTTAATCAAAATTGTTTACTAGGAATTAAAAATATATTACACAGCTACAAACAAAAAAATGGCATAATTTAGTGATTATTGTATTTCATATTTTGAGTAAAATATCATTTTCCCGGATTTTTATTGTGATTCACCAAATTCCCGACTTATTCCCGTTTTATCCCGATCACTTCAAATTTCCGGCTAATTCCCGTTTTCCCTGATTTTCCCGGATGGTAGACACCCTGTTGTTTTGTATCCATGGTTGAGTAATGCATGAGGGATGTTTCCAAGCACACGGTCGGTGTACAAATGGGTAGTATGAATGTGAGTGTGCTGCTATATAAGATGCCATCTTATGGCTGAGAAATAAAGTGACTCGCAGAGTACAATAAATTATTTGAATGTGGCGAAAGTTGGAATGGATCTTCGTATAAATGTGTCCAAAGATTAGGTGATAGTTTTTGATAAGGATGGACCAAGAAATGATTGTCAAAATGACAGTTTAATATAAATAGGTTGTACTTAATTTAGCTATCTCTTGATGTGAAAAATTACACCTATGTTATGAATTGTAGTATTATAACTAACATAGTTTTATTATATTTGAGCTCATTCAATTAGCAGATAATTTTAGGTCAATTAGATCAGTTTTATTTGTAATATTTTATATCTATGTGTCATTTTTTTAAGAGAGTTCTATCATCGCTAAGAGCTTTAAGAAAGCTAGGAGTATTCAGGGAGGCCCCCAGGGTGTCCTAAGGACTTAGAATGGATACATACATATATCCAAGTGATTTAGCAAACACAGCAATCAGGAAATATAACCCTGGTGTGTGAAGTGCCTAAATAAAATATTAAACAAATAGTACTGAAATCATTTTACTACTAATTGTTGAAATCAATGTGTGGTACATTAAACTATAGGGATGTGCAAAGCACCGAAAAGACAAAGTCAAGCACAGACACCCATAATTGCCTTCATAATTTCAAAAACATTGACTGGCAAACAAGAAACTTTGACAATATATGATTAATGGCACTGAAATTAAACAAATGTGGAGTATTTCAAATTATGTAGCGTTCCAAACTATAGCTTTAATTATTTATTTTATAAATAATAATTATTAGCATCGCGTCTTACTACCCGTTCGGGTAATATGCACTTACTCTAATGTGTAATGGTAGGGTGATTGTGAGATGAAAAGGAGGACCTACAGTTTAACGTGGGATCCGAACCCCGGTGGAGGCCCGGCATTCCCCACATTCACAAGATGTCTTGTCAGAGGTGAAGGAAGGGTTTGGTAATCAGATAAATATATGTCAGGACCGAGGATTGAGCCCCGGACCCCCAACTCAGAAGTCCGACACCTTGCCCCTAAGACTGCCATGTCACCCCTTTTTATAAAAATTTATTTCACTTGAGTCGGCTTTTTGAGTTCAGAATGAAGAATTCCATTGGGTCATTATAATGAGTGTCATTTTGTATTGTGCTCCAAATATTTTTACGATGTTTTATTAATATTATGTCAGGATATATAAATTTAGTGATTTTTGTTTGAACGGTTTTTCTTATATTTGGCGGCATTTGTAAAATAGTGAAGTGGTAATTTAAAAAAAAATCTCTTGAAGTTGCCTTTTCTCTGCATTTTTTAAAATTTTGGGTTGACTTTTTCTTACACGTGAACAAATATACTTCTGCACACCCCTATAAATTTGCTTATTTTATTTACTTATGACTAAAGATGATATAAATGTAAAATATGTTCTCACGCGCTGAGGGCTCCACCCCCCTTGGCGTGACCGTCGAGTTTGGTGACAATCACCGATCCCACATCCACCTTCTCTTTGAACGCTCGCGCCTGCGCCTCGCACGCTTGGCCGATGGTCGCGTCCATCACAAAGATTATATTGTCCGGCCTCTGAAGGGGACAATTAGACAATTAATACTTGGGGGAATATTTAGAAAACATTATGTAATAAAATATGCTAAAGATGGTTGGATTTCTAAAGATGGGTTGGATGGGAGAGCTACAGTAGCCCCATGGCTTCTTTGGTGCTGAGTGACAGCTCACAGCTGATAGTTGACGGCTTTAAAAAGTTACCAGACCAAATTATGTATCCCTACGCCGAGCCATATGATCTGCAAAAACATGTGTTTAGCAGCTGTCACTTCTGACGGTCAAGATTTAGGTATATACCTAAATGTTGGCTGCCAGAAGTCAGCTCTTAGCTGTCAGTCAGCACCAAAGAAGCCACGGGGCTACTATAGTTAAGGTCTATATTCCTAGTTTTCTAACAAAAAAACAACAACATATATCAGACAAAATATTGCTTTGGTCGATACGTTCAGTTTAATTTTCTAGACAAATAAGTCTGAACAGTTCTGGAATATCTGTCATACATTATGTAAGTGACACCCAACACGTATGTACCCTGCCATGCATATCTTTCAGACATACCTCAACTGGCTTGACACGTTTATGGGGTATTCCAAACTTACCTAAAATTTCATATATTTGTTTCTTTTAAATGAATCATAGGTCTTTTTAAAATCTACATATAAGTGATGAACCATCATTTTGTATTCCCACCTTTTTTTTAAAAATAATATCTGACAAATAGTACAAATCTGATCCGTTGTTGATCTATTTCGTCAAAATCCACAGACTGACGGCCCTTAACAATTTCCTCTGTACCTGAAGTAAATAGCCTGGCAAAATATAATATTACTATAGTTTACTGTTAAAAATTAAAAAAATGTGACTATGGCCTTCTGAGAAAGTATCTTAATTTGTCACAAAAAATAAAAGAAGTTTCCATTTTACTTCAGTTTTTCAACATCCTACGTTAAATCAGATTTTCAATATTTGTAAGAAGGAAAAAAAAAAAATGGGATAATATTAAGTAAGAAATAAATGAGAACTTGACTCCCTTCATTTCAACCTAAAATAATCAATATGTGTAAAAAAATGAATAGTTGCAAGGACCAATCACAGACAGTGCATCACAAAATATAGGAGGTGTGTCATAAATGCCACCCTAATAAAAAGGTTGAGAAACAATGGTCCAGGGTCTGGTTGTCATTCATTCTAAGCTGATACTAAACTATCGTAAACAAATCTAAACTATTTTCAGGTAGTAGTATTTATAAAATGTATGAGCTTTCAATTATTTGTACTTGTAACAGAAGCGACTCACTATTGCGTTGGACACCTGCAACATCTCTTCGAACAGAGACTCTTCTTGTTTGTGCCGGCCACTCGTATCCACGATAATTATCTCAAAACCTTCCTTCTTGAACATCTCAACGCCGTCCTGTGCTATCACCACCGGATCAACCTCAGTGTAGCTAGAGAAGGCAAACCAAACAAGATGATCGAGTATCAACACCGCTGTTGATCATTTAACACGCCAGAACATACCAGAGGAAAATAAACACCCGGCATGCTTTCGCGGTTAACCTGGTGACAATGTTTAAGACATGTTTATGACTAAGATGATACCAGAGCTCGGTTCGGAAACTCTTCCCTTGACCAGACTAGACAGTACGATTACGACCAAAGAGCCAAGAATTTGTGTCCCAATTTCAAAACAGCATCACTTCTTATGTTAGATCTAAACGAGTATAACTTTGTAGTCAATGGATTTTCAGTTTTTGTAAATTAAAATGGGCAGAAATTACTAACTAGAAATACAATAGAGTAATTAAGTACTTATTATTATTATTATTAGCACCGCGTATTACTTCCCGTTCAGGTTATACGCACTTACACTAATGTGTAATGGTAGGGTGATTGTGAGATGAAATGGAGGACTTACAGTGTAACGTGGGATCCTAACCACGGGATTAATACACATATTATCAGAGGTGAAGGAAGGGTTTGGTAATCAGATAAATCTGTGCCGGGACCGAGGATTGAACCCCGGACCCCGGCACAGAAGTCCGACACCTTACCCCCTAGACCACCAGGTGAGCTGTTTCTTCCAATTATTGGTTCTGGTTTACCTTCTAATTTTTAACCATTTGTGTGTTTGGTTATGGACGTCCGTCGAGCTAGAACGCATCTTACCTGCCATAAAATGGTATTCTCGCCTTGGTGGCGTTCTGTTTGAGCTGATCGTAAGCGCCTGCTCTGAACGTATCGGCGCACACAAGACACGTCTTCCAATTCTTCTTGAGGTAGTGGTACGCAAGCTTGGTGCAAGTCGTGGTCTTACCAGACCCTTGCAGGCCGACAAACATGATAATGTTATGTTTTCCTTTCGCAGGCTGATGCGCTTTCACACCAGGATCTACCAACTGTGAAATAAAAAACACTAAAAAACGATACCCTACTTTCATATATATACATAAGCACCGCATCTTACTACCCGTTTGGATTATATATGCTTATGTACTAATTACACTAATGGGTATAGGAGTGAGGAGGATTAAACTTATAGAAAGTGTATCCACATTTGTGTTGAGGGAGAGTGGAAAACCACCCTCAGTAAAACCGACCGGGATTTAAACCCAGATCTCCCTCACATCGGCAGTATAGCCTAACACGAATTTGATGCCTTAGAGCATGCGGCCACAAAAGCGGGTATCACTTGGCCTACTTAGTGTAGTAATGGAAACCTGTGTCCAAGTTCATGAGCCAATCGATATTTCAAAACAGAGTCTGTGAATTTGTCCACTCCTCGGAGCTACCAGAAACACAGCCGACTCAAGTCTAGCCGTTTGTTCTGACTACCAAAACCATGCAACCCTCATACAAACAGCAGCATGACTCACGTTGTGTCTAGGTGTCTTTCTCTAGCTCATGGGCACACATGAGTTAGTCTATGTTTGTGAATGACACATTAGAAACAAGTATTAGTTTCAATATATCGGTACTGTACTTTATTAGTAAGGCTTACTCAGATTAAAATACAGACTCATATTTTAGTAAGAGATCGAGTTGAGTAAAAAGTGGTTTTATTAATAGTAAATAAGCAAGCAATCATTTTGTGAGGCTCTTTTTCCTGTAGTTATAATTATACCCAGTGCACAGCTGGGAACCTTACACTATCCGTAGTGTTTCCAGGTTGGCACACCTTGTAGACAAAATACGTCAACGTTAACTAGATTCCGTATAGGTCTAGCTCGCAAGATGTTATGTAAATTGTATGTCGACTCGATGAAAAAGTATCTTAGGACTCCATATTTTATTAGTACGACCTACATTAGTCCTAATATGGGTTTCGGTGTTTGATTAGACTACATCAGGGGTCAACAACCTTTTAGTAGTGTTGTACCGAAGTAATATTTCAAAATCTCTCTCTGCGTGTCAACCAACCTAAGCTCACCCAAATAGTTCATATTTTTTATACTAGTTAACTAGTACGACTATTAAAACAAATTTAAGTATATCTTGTAAAAATTTAAACGTGACATGTTTCTAAATCGAATACGTTATATAATTAATGTTGCTTGAATATTTAATATTTTTAATAGATATCAGAATAAATACCAAAGTTATAAATGTGTTTTGCAAAATTTAAGTTCTGAAATTAAAAAAAAAAAAATGAATCATTTAAACATAAGTAAAACATGTTGTTATCAAAATTGTTACACACATCAATGGTTTTAATTAAAAGTACAGGTTTTATATTATTTTTTTATTAAAATCGCTCAGCGTGCCACTCTTGGCACCTGTGCCATAGGTTGTCGACCTCTTGGCTATACGGTAGATAGGTTACTGTAGGCCTGCATCAATAAATTGAGATCACAAGATGAGAGTGAATTTTAGGGGAATAAACTTGTAATCAACTTTATAAGTGAGAACATCAATAACATAATGATTGATGAATACAGCCACGTAGGCTGCGTCTGTCCACAGGTACGAATACTCGAGACACTTTAGCCAGTGGCACGCCGGTTTGACACCAACATTAAAGTGAGTCTAATCAAGTAACGCAGAAGAAATACAATACCTTCACAAGTTCCTTGAAGACTGCACTTTGGATCATCCTCCTTTTGTTGAGTCCGCCGGCCATTTCATCAAAATCAATGACAGCTCGAACATTCTCACGGAGTTTCTTAACCAAGCGGATGTTAACGTCTGCCTCCAGTAGAGCAGCGCAAATCTCCTTGAGCATAGCATTGAGGACCTTGGGAAAACAATCACGATAGCATTGAGGACCTTGAAAAAACAATCGCGATAGCATTGAGGACCCTGGGAAAATAATCGTGATAGCATTGAAGACCTTGGGAAAACAATCATAATAGCATTGAGGACCTTGGGAAAACAATCATGATAGCATTGAGGACCTTGAAAAAACAATCGCGATAGCATTGAGGACCCCGGGAAAATAATAGTGATAGCATTGAAGACCTTGGGAAAACAATCTTGATAGCATTGAGGACCTTGGGAAAATAATAGTGATAGCATTGAGAACCTTGGGAAAACAATCGTGATAGCATTCAGGACCTTGGGAAAATAATCATGATAGCATTGATGACCTTGGGAAAACAATCACGATAGTATTGAGGAGCTTGGGAAAACAATCATGATAGCATTGAGGACCTTGAGAAAACAATCACGATAGCATTGAGGACCTTGAGAAAACAATCATGATAGTATTGAGGACCTTGGGAAAACAATCACGATAGCATTGAGGACCTTGGGAAACAATCACGATAGCATTGAGGACCTTGAGAAAACCATCATGATAGCATTGAGGACCTTGGGAAAAAAATCACGATAGCATTGAGGACCTTGAGAAAACAATCACGATAGCATTGAGGACCTTGAGAAAACAATCATGATATCATTGAGGACCTTGGGAAAACAATCACGATAGCATTGAGAACCTTGAGAAAACAATCACGATAGCATTGAGGACCTTGGGAAAACAATCATGATAACATTGAGGACCTTGGGAAAACAATCACGATAGCATTGAGGACCCTGGGAAAATAATCATGATAGCATTGGGGACCTTGAGAAAACAATCACGATAGCATTGAGGACCTTGGGAAAACAATCATGATAGCATTGAGGACCTTGGGAAAATAATCGTGATATCATTGAGGACCTTGGGAAAACAATCGTGATAGCATTGAGGACCTTGGGAAAACAATCACGATAGCATTGAGGACCCTGGTAAAATAATCATGATAGCATTGGGGACCTTGAGAAAACAATCACGATAGCATTGAGGACCTTGGGAAAACAATCATGATAGCATTGGGGACCTTGAAAAACAATCGCGATAGCATTGAGGACACTGGGAAAATAATCGTGATAGCATTGAAGACCTTGGGAAAACAATCGTGATAGCATTGAGGGCCTTGGGAAAATAATAGTGATAGCATTGAGGACCTTGGGAAAACAATCATGATAGCATTGAGGATCTTGGGAAAACAATCATGATAGCATTGAGGACCTTGGGAAAATAATAGTGATAGCATTGAGGACCTTGGGAAAATAATAGTGATAGCATTGAAGACCTTGGGAAAACAATCATGATAGCATTGAGGACCTTGGGAAAACAATCATGATAGCATTGAGGACCTTGGGAAAATAATTGTGATAGCATTGAAGACCTTAGGAAAACAATCGTGATAGCATTGAGGACCTTGGGAAAAGAATTGTGATAGCATTGAGGACCTTGGGAAAACAATCATGATAGCATTGAGGACCTTGGGAAAACAATCATGATAGCATTGAGGACATTGGGAAAACCACAGTGAAGAATCATACAAAATTCATGTGTTAGTGATGTTAAATTTTCCATAATCCAAAGAAAATTAAGTTTTTACATTTCTCATTTTTTATTTGTGTTTTTAATAGCTCAAAAGTTAATAATATATAGTAATTTTTTTTACGAAGACTGTTAATGAGAAATAAATGATTTTATTGTCGTTAGTGAAGTGATGTTTGGGAAAACAGCATTTACATTGAAAATTTCCCTTTACTAACGTGAGCTACGTGACTATAGTTAGTTTTGTCAGCTAACTGACATTAGCGAAGTAATAACACCATTTTCGTTACCAAGCAACGTTAGAGAAGTGATGTTTTTGGCAGATTTTGAGTTCCATAACAATAAAATAAGTATAAAACGGCAGACAAACATTGAGATTAGTTCCTGCCTCCATTTACATTCAAGTGAACTCGTATTGGCTCGGTTATTTTAAAAACCCCAAATGATATTAACATTAGCGAAGTGATTTGCAATTACAGTAACATGAATTCTCGCGTGTTGACCGAAAGGTATTGAATAAACTTTTAACAACCAATGAAATAACAAGAACTAGTAAATACAGGACAACAATATGCTATGGCTAACAAGGAACAGAGGAGCATTCTGGAAAGTTTTAGCACCAAATTCAAAATATTGTGTTTGTCCAGTGTTGGGGACAAACAAACAATGAATAAATGTCAAAATTCATGAACGATTTATTGAAATGGATTCTCCAAACAAAAATAAAAGTATTACGGGAATATTTTAACATGTTTATATTGTTTTTTCTTTTTTTTCTTTACTTTTGTATAGTTCGTCAAAGTTCGATATTCAGAGGAGGGACAGTTAACTAGATGATGAAAGGGATTTTTAATAATCATCTGGTCTAATTTGTTTTTAATATGACCATATTTAAATGTTTCTATCAAGTGCTGTACACACTCTACTAATATTTTTATTGCTTGTTTTAAAAATAACAGAATATTTATATAGGTAGGAGACACGAATTGCCCCTCAATTTGAGAGTGACTTGTACATGAAAACTATCCCTCACTAACTTAACTTAAACTTACATACATTAATACCGTAGCCCCACGGCTTCTTTGGTGTTGAATGACAGTTCGCAGCTGAGAGCTGACGGCTTTGAAAAGTTATCAGACCAAATTATGTATCCCTACGCTGAACCATATGATCTGCAAAAACATGTGTTTAACAGCTGTCACTTCTGACCTTGTCAAAATGTAGGTATATACCTAAATGTTGACTGTCAGAAATCAGCTGTGAACTGTCAGTCAGCACCAAAGAAACTATGGGGCTACTGTAGATACCAATTTTGATAAAGTTGTTAACATAAACTAATATATTTTTCTTTTACAGTTTTAAAATAAGGCATGGAATAGGACCAAGATTCCCTGAGAAATAATCAAAATGGCGTGTTTGTTCAATATAGTAATAGGTGTTGCATACTATTAATATACTTTTGGTACAATGGTGCGACAGTTCCATTAATTTTGTTTAAATATTTAGGTCACTTCCCTTTGTTAAAATATTCACACCCTTATGTGATTTAGGTGAGTTTTGTTTTTTAATTTGATATTCATGCAAGACTACAATTTGTTTATAAGATTAGTTTTGTTATTATTAGAAACTTGCTAATGTTGTGTGTGTGTGTGTGTGTGTGTTGGTAAAAAAATACTGTATTTAATATGACATAGAGAAAGTGTAGAGAGTTTCACCCTCTTAGTGCACTATCCCCTTAGAAATGAATACCTATGATTTTTAGATGTAAGTTATTATTATTATTAGCACCGCGTCTTACTACCCGTTCGGGTTATACGCACTTACGCTAATGTGTAATGGTAGGGTGATTGNACCTACAGTTTAACGTGGAATCCGAACCACGGTGGAGGCCTGGCATTCCCCACATTCACAAGATGTCTTGTCAGAGGTGAAGGAAGGGTTTGGTAATCAGATAAATCTGTGCCGGGACCGAGGATTGAACCCCGGCCTCCAGCAAAGAAGTCTGACACCTTACCCCCTAGACCACAAGGTCACCTACAGTAGCTCCATGACTTCTTTGGTGCTGACTGACGGCTTTGAAAAGTTACCAGACCAAATTATGTATCCCTACGACGAACCACATGATCTGCAAAACCATGTGTTTAGCAGCTGTCACTTCTGATAGTCAAAATTTAGGTATATACCTGAATGTTGACTGTCAGAAGTCAGCTGTGAGCTGTCAGTCAGCACCAAAGAAGCCATGGGGCTACTGTAGATGTAAGTTGATTCAAATATAAGTTTACTACTGCTAATATTTTTTTTTACATATTTAGCTAAAAAGGTGCATTCATACCAATGAGGGCGGGTCGCTAGCTTTATCAATGGCTCTTCCAAAATCTTCCTCGCCTGCTAGCAACCTGTATATGGGCAGTTAGGGAGGAGAACGTTTAGAATCCCTTTTGAGAATATTTTCTATGGAAAAAAAAACTTACCTTACAGTGTTAGTTATTCTATAAGACAGAAAAAAAAATGTCACCCATCAAATTATTTTAATTGTCTAGTTAAATAATTGATTAAAATGTCTCCATCAGAATACAAACATGACAACTTTGTATGGAAATAACTATATTCTTTAAATGACCCACCTCGGTGGCGTAGTTGGCTAACGCGCTTGTCGTGTTAAGCTCAACTGATGAGGACGGGGAGATCGAGGTTCGAATCTCGGTCGGGTGAACTGGGGATGGTTTTTCCTAAATGGTTTTCCACTCTCCCTCCACGTAAATGCGGGTTCACTTCCTCTAATTTAACCTTCCCATTTTCCTAATCCATTAGCGTAGTTAGTACTTAAAGCGTATAACTTGAACGGGTAGTAAGACGTGGTGCTAAATATTATTATTATTTAAATGTATTAATCCATCCAAAATTGTATTTTATTTGACTTTGAAGGCTAGGTTGATTAATTCTATTTACATTAAACACACGGGTAAAAGATTATTTTTATATTACTGTTTATTCCCTTTATTAAATACAGATTTTAGATCTTTTTGTGTGAATTAACATTAATTCAACTCTCGCACATAGATTTATTTAACCCTCTTAAAAATACTCAAGTAACCATAGAGAAAAAAGAAAAGAAAAATAAACCCCTTTGATATTACTATAGAATTGCCATCTGTTTTTTTTAGCACTGTGTTTTACTACCCGTTAACACTTAAGTATTAATTACACTAATGGGTTAGGGATTGGGAAGGTTGAATTTAAAGAAAGTGAACGCGCATTTGTGTGAAGGGAGAGTGGAAAACTATTTAAGAACCCCTCCACTCCCCCCACCCCAGTTCACCCGACCGAGATTAAAACCTCGATCTCGTCAGTCTGGCTCAACACAAAATTAGCGCGTTAGCCAACTACACCATCGAGGCGGGTATTGCCATCTTAATAAACCCTAATACACTAAAACACATATTATATTTAATCATAATGATTAGATTGTTATTAGTTGTTCTGTCTTATGACATGTCTATTCCTTTTGTCAGTAAGATCAGGCCGCCAGATCGCTGTTCTCTGCCTCCTCCTTCAGCTCCCAAAATTCAATCAAAATGATTTTTGGATTGATCGATACATTTAGAGAATTTAGTTATTTGCATGCAAAATTGTAGTGTGTGTATTCTGAGAGAAATTTAAATTTATTAATTGATGATCAACAGATCAAAATATTTTAATTTGTGATGCTTTTTTTTGTGTCTTGTTGAATATAATATAAAGCCCCATCAACAGAGTCTGTAAGATCCACATCCTTATAATCCTTAGAAATGGAAATCATGTCCACACAGTCCGTATCTGTAATCACGTGACCGTGCCAACCAATGAGACGGTTGGCAACAACATTTAATCAAACCCTTCGAAAGATATTTCTCTAGAGCTAGGCACACAAGCAGATGTCATGATGGCTGAACAATTATTTACACAAATAACTACACAACATATTTTGATAAATCATCCACGATAAACTACATTTGAAACGTAGGTTCAGGGCAGTCTTTAATAATATATTTAAAACACGAGCTAATTAGTTAATTACTATATGATGCATCGGTGTACGCACTTACTTTACTGTGATTGGTAGTACTTAGAAAATTAAAGTTGAGTCAACTTCTACATAATAAGGAATTAAGAATAAGGGCTCTGTACACAGTGCAAGCTGTAATTGTGAAGCAGATCTTTTACTACACACCTTACGGATACAGAGGCTATAGATGCGGCTTAACCCTGCAAGGTAGATTTTTTCTTGTAGCAAATATTTTCAGTAAGGGAACAATAAACGTTCTGTAACCGGGCATTAAGTTTTTAACTATTACATGACAGTTTGACTAACAAAATTTCATAAATCAATGTGTTTTTTGCTTCTCTCTCCAAATTAAGGTTATGAAATTAAAAGAGTTGACAAGGTGACATGTGTTTACAACGAGAATTGTCAATATGACAATAACCATCATAAGCATCGTGTTGAAAAGTGCTCAATAACTCTAAATTAGTGAGTATTAGAATGTCTTTACCAAACATACAATAATAAATCATATTTAATTGTAAAATTATTTAATGAAACATCTGTTGACAAAATAGTGTTTGATAACATTATCTTACCTCTTCATTAATTACAGTCGCATTGCTTAAAGAGCGCAGAGCGGACGTAATCTTACGTCCTAAATCTGCTAAAACCATTTTGATAAGTAGTCAATAGTCAATATGAATTATATTGAGAAAAATATTAAAAAATATTGAGTTTATCGTCTGTAATCATCAAATTGCCATACAGCTGTCTGAGCTATTCTAGTCAAGCTGCAAACTAAGTTTTCGGTTTAATTAATGTATATAGATATCAATCAGTTATAAATAAAAAATAATAACTAATAAAATACTATATTTTAGATTGTAATGCACAATAAACGAAAATTTATTTATTTATCCATACAGCAAAAACTTGTAATAGAAAATTATTTTAAAGTTAAAGAGGACAGTATTTCAAAGACTGGTCCGGTCATTGATTATTTGGTTGTGCCATAGAGACATAACGCGATAGATAGCGCGTTGAAGCTAGCAATAGTAGAAAACATCTATGAGAGATAAGTGTATGATAGAATAACCTCGATATAATGAGTAGTCGCAGTGTACCAATGTGGGAGAATGACGTCGGAGCTTAAAACGCTTTTCTTATGCATTAATTAACATAATAACTAATTTTATGTGAAAGTTAATAAAAGTAAATCGTTAAAATAAAAGGCCCAATAGATTAATATGCGGGTAAATCTTTTAAATTGTTTTAATAATAATTCATTATAGACCAAATTAAAACTATTTGGGATGAAGAAAATTTATTTTTACATTGACTTTATATAAAAGTATCTTATTTATAATAATTTAAAATTAGGAAGGATTATTTATAGGAAATAACTCAACATTCTTCTAGCGAGGATGGAAAAAAAGTGAAATGAGAAAACTAGCCCTAAAAGGGGAAACCAGCCCCCACTTCATTTGGTCAGGTATACTTTAATTCTTGTTGGAAGAATATGTTTAGAAAATACAAATAAATACATTTTAAAAATGGTGGTCATAGTTGATGGTATTTGACTTAATTATTATTTTAAAAGTAGACCTATTTTTATTATCATCTTAATAATTAATGTACAGCATAAATTAAGCCCAAAACCAAATGTTATTTGCCACATTGTCCCCAGTGCCCTGCAAACCAAAAAGCAACATCAAATTAACATAGTTTTTTGTTATGTGAATAAAAAATAAAATGTTTATCAATGTTTAAGTTGCTATTGTATTATGTGTATTTTTACACGTTCTTTTTATATGATGTTGAAACACTGAATTTCATCTTATAAATTAAAGTGGGTAACTTAGTATGGGTAATTAATACATTGTGCAGTAGGCCTACCTACTAGTTTAATAAAATTTGAATTTTTCCTACAGATTTAGCTTGCATACTAGTCACTTTAGACAAATTGTAACATTAATTATAAATCGTACCAATTTCAAACATTTGATTAAGAAAAGTTAATTTACCACTTAAAAACCTATCTAGGCCTAAATTGCTAACGATGATTGTCGTACATTTTATGTTTCAATCAACACAAAGAAATTTAAAATAAAGTACAATAGTGTGTTCCATACAGTTTATTTTATTAAAAGAAAACAAAACTACAATCAAAAAGCTTCACTTGTTCTTCCTCGTATGCAGTAGTTAAATATCATCTGGAACAAAACTGCATGATAAAAACAAACATCCTTAGATACATGGCATGTTAATAAACTAGCGTAGGCATGAATAATATATTTAAGAGGAAATGCATTTGTACAAGCATGGAAAGAGAGTGGAAAAAATACTCTATAGGCTCGTGTAGGATTCAACCCTCTATTCATAAACTGCAACAAAATACTATAAAGTTGTAAAAATAACAAAAAACATAGCCTAAAGTATTAATATTTACACAAGGATAGTTGAGATACAAACCAATTGAATATTGGGAATACCTAAAATTGGAGGGTTTCTACACTAGATCTAATAAGAATGTGGACTGCATTTTTCATAATATTTATAAATGTGTATGTGTATTTAAGTATTGAATATTATTTTATGCACCAGCCTTATTACCTCTAAAAGATATTGGGATAGTTACACTGATGAAATTAAGTCGAGGGAAGTAAACGTGAAAAGAAATGTGTCTACATTTGTATGGAGGGAGAATGCAAGTATTCTAACTACACTTAGTTATAATTTGAACCCTCTCTCTTTCACTGACAAACCTGACAATGTTGATGCCTTAGCCCATGTACCCGATGATGTAGGCTAGGTATTTTTTTCAATTTTAAAACCAAGCACAAAGATACAATTTACCTAACAGTGAAAGCTTATGTGTTACTACCAGTTTAATCTCATCAAAGCAACTTTTTATAATTTCTTATCAAGTTAATGATTTCAAAGGTATTTTATCAATTTTAATCAATCACAAACATGGATATAGAAAAAATTAGTGATGATACGAAAAATACAGTGTATATAACACACTTTTTTATTATAAAATATAAAATAATAAATCATTTAAAACAATAATTCTAATCAAGAGCAAACGGTGAATCAAACTATACTAAAATATAACTATAGGTATTGATATTTTTTTACTTTTGCAAAACTTAATCAACGCACCCAAAACATCAGAGAAATGTAGCTATTGATCACAAAATTGTATTTTTACGTGTACGCTTTTAGGTTTATAAAATTTATCCTTAACATTATCACCTCTATATTATGTCTTTGATTACTACTGTTCGAAATTGTTATTTTTGTAGGCCTATACATGAAAGGTTAGGTCAATTTATTGGTTAATACTCCAATAATAAAGTATTAAAATAGGGATTGGTTTTTATTATCATTATAAGCTAGCCCAAACTAAAAAAACTCAACTTTCTAATCATTAAAAAAACCATGACTTTGGTGTTTGTTTTAAGAGTTATTATTCAATTGTTTCAATTATAGGCCTAACAAATATTATTTTCTATTTTATATAGAAAACAAAGTCATATATCTAACCGTTACAGCACGCCATTCACAAAAAAAAAGCCTATTAATTTGGCCCTTATGAGATTAGCTTAAACTTCTTGAAATAAACAAAATAAATAATTGGACGAGTTTTACAATATTTTACAGAAACAATAATCTTTGTTTCTTTTAGTAAAAACTTAATGACATCTTTTCACCGTTTTGTAGGCCTAAGTCTTCACTAGCATTCCCTTACTAAAATAAAATGTATTGGTTTTGTGGCACTTTATTATTGGTAAACAATTTGATAAATTACCATTTATATATAACTAATATCAACTTAGAACCGGTATACATGAAAAATAACCTAGGATAATTATTCAATTTTAGCAACCTACTCAACATATTTGTTTTTAGTAGTAGCAGCCCACTTTTGTTAATAATAAAACGGGTAATACATTATAAGCTAACCTAACTAGCCCTACAAGAACTTGTAGCTTAGGTGTACTTTTAAGTTAAAACATCTTAATATAGATTAGCAGTCTTTTAAAGATAGTTTTTGTTTTGAAAATAGTGCTTCATTAACATAATCACATTATAATAATATGCACAATCAAATAGGACTATTTTAAATTTTTTGAATATAATTATATTGGGCTTAATCACGTTTCTTTATTTCTGGAAATCACGGTAGCACACAATTTATAATAATATTAACTTTTCCGTCAATAAAGATAGAACAAACGTACACTAATGCACTTGATAAGCAAAGCATTCAGTTTGTAAGCCTAGGTATAGTTATAAATAAAGATACTGAAAATTAGACCAAACTTGAAATTATACACACGATTAAACCTACATAAAATATTAAAACACCCCAAAAAATACCATTTTACTAGTAACTAAATTAAAGAAATAGTAACTAATAAATTAATAGATCAAGTCTTTCGAATAATGCAATGACAAATAAAAAAGTAAATACTAATCATCAATAAAAACGTATCGTCTGCTAACTTCAAAATTGCAAATACTATCAAAAGTAAACAAGAAGCAATTAGCTTTGGGTAAAATATGTTGCCAACTTAAATAAATATTGTTGAAAAACAAATATAGTAGAATACTGCAAGGCTATTCTGACTAGACGGGAACTAGTTGACGACATATTGACGGGAAGTTCTCGTGAAATTCCCGACATATATGAGTATGTCCGGTCGGCTAGTTGGCGACATCTGCATCGTCACGAGATCTGTCGCTTATTGAAGAGACTGTCTATTCACGTCACTCGTCCAATTATTTATTTTGTTTATTTCAAGAAGGGCCAAATTAGTATTTTTTTTTTGTGAATGGTGCGCATTAACAGTTAGATATATGACTCTGTTTCTATATAAAATAGAAAATATTAAATAATTAACACCATCATTCTATTCCGAAAAAATACGGAAAAATAAATGATAATAAAATTATGATCCTTTTTAAAAATATTTGCTAGGCCTATAGTTGAAACAATTTAATAAGAACTCTTAAAACAAACACCAAAGTCATGTTTTTTTAAATTATAAGGTTGAGTTTTTTTTAGTTTGGGCTAGCTTATAATGATAATAAAAACCAATCCCTATTTTAATACTTTATTATTGGAGTATTAACCAATAAATTGACCTAACCTTTCATGTATAGGCCTACAAAAATAACAATTTCGAACAGTAGTAATCAAAGAAATAAAAATAGAGATGATGGTGTTAAGGATCATTTGTATTAACCCAAAGCCGTACAGGTAAAAACATAACATGTTCATCAATAGCTACATTTCTCTGATGATTTGGGTATATTGATTAAGTGTTGCAAAAGTAAAAAAAATTCAATACCTATAGTTATATTTTAGTATAATTTGATTCGCCAATTGCTCTTGATTATAATGATCGTTTTAAATGATTTATTATTTTATATTTTATAACAAAAAAGTGTGTTATATACACTGTATTTTTCGTATAATCTCTAATTTTTTCTATATTCTTATTTGTGATTGATTAAAATTGATAAAATACCTTTGAAAACATTAAATTGATAAGAAATTATAAAAAGTTGTTTTGATGAGATTAAACTGGTAGTTACAAATAAGCTTTCATTGCGAGGCAAATTGTATCTGTTAGTATAGCAATTTAACACTTATTCATTTTTTTAATGTATAGGTTGGTCGTTCTGTTTACAGTATGTTCTTGCTTGATATGTATTCAGTTTTTTGTCAGTTTATATTAATATCTTGGTTAATAAACTACATTTCAATCCGGTAATGTTTGATATTCATAGAGTAAACGTTATAAACTCTTTTGGTGTCACGTTTTCAGGCTATGAGCCCAAAGTCCTTTTAAATTAATGAATATTTATTATTGTCTATGTGCATCGAGAATCAACATTAACATTAACCTCTAGAAGATTTAGCCTAGAAGAAGCCTTGTTAGCCACCATGACAGATGACATTTTAACCAAAAGCTTAAATGTTACTAAGTTTAAACAACTATTTAAGTTGCTGGGATTGAATGCATCGCATCATAGATTATGTATATCTCCATGTCCTCAACATTTACCTCCTTTCACACCCTTGTTTCTTGCAACAACTATTAGGATTGATCCATGTTTAACACATTTGCCTCCTCTCAGTGCCCATATAAAGCATGTTAAATTGAGGCGAAGTGATCGTATAGCAATTTAACACTTATTATTATTTTTTATGTATATGTTGGTTGTTCTGTTTATAGTATATTATTGCCTGATATGTATTTAGTTTTTTGTTAGTTCATATTAATATCTCGGTTAATAAACTACCTTTCAATCCGGTAATATTTGATGTTCATAGAGTATACGTTATAAGAACCTGTGGTGGCACGTTTTCAGTATCTTTGTGCTTGGTTATAAAGATGAAAAAAATATCTTGCATACATCATGGGGTACATGGGTTAAAACATCAACATTGTCGGGTTTGTCAGTGGAAAAAAAAAGTGAATCCAAATTAAAACCAAGTGTAGTTAGAATACTTTCATTCTCCCTCCATTCAAATGAATACACATTTCTTTTCATGTTTACTTCCCTCATCCTAATGTCATCAATGTAAATATCCCGATATCTTTGAGAGTCAATAAGGATCGGTGCATGAAAAAATATTTAATACTTAAAAACACATAAACATTTATAGATAATATGAAAAATGCAGTCTACATTCTTATTATATCTAGTTTAGAAACCCTCCAATTTTAGGCACTCCCAATATTTAGTTGGCTTGGATCACCACTATCTTAGTGTAAATATTAATACCTTAGGCTGTGTGGTTTGCTATTTTTACAAATTGATTGTATTTTGTTGCAGTTTATGAATAGAGGTTTGAATCCTACATGAGCCTAGAGAGTATTTTTTTCACCGTCTTTTAATGCCATTGCAAGTGCATTTCCTCTTAAATATCTTATTCATGCCTACCCTATTATATTGAAATGCCATGTATCTAAGAATAATTATTTTTATCATGCAGTTTTGTTTCAGATAATATTGAACTACCGCAGATGAGAAATACAAGTGAAACTTTTTGATTGTAGTTTTGTTTTCTTTTAATAAAATAAACTGTATTGAACACACTATTGTACTTTATTTTTGTAATGTCTTTATGTTGATTGAACTAGAAAATGTACAACAATCTCCGTTAGTAAGTTAGGCCTAAAATGGCTTTCAAGTTGCTAAATAAACTGTTCTTAATCAAATGTTTGAAAATGGTATGATTTATAATTAATGTTACAATTTGTCTAAAGTGACTAGTATGCAAGCTAAATCTGTAGGAAAAATTCAAACTAGATGAAACTAGTAGGTAGGCCTACTGCACAATTAAATAATTACCCATACTAAGTTACCCACTTTAATTTATAAGATGAAATTCAGTGTTTCAACATCATATAAAAAGAACCTTTAAAAATACACATAATGCGATAGCAACTAAAACATTGATAAACATTTTATTTTTTATTGACATAACAAAAAACTATGTTAATTTGATGTTTCTTTTTGATTTGCAAGGCATCGGGGAGATTGTGGCAAATAACATTTCGGATTGGACTTAGTTTATGTTATACAGTATTTATTAAGATGGTAAATTATGGAATATATCAAATGTATATCAACCACAAGACACAATTTAAAACTTTACACGTTGTTTAAATTATTGCTCAGCCTTAACCTAACACTTTAAAACAAATGTTTTGAAAATCTATTGTGCAAATACAAATAAATATCCCACTTGAAAATTACTAAACACTCAAATAAACCCTTACCTAACTAAATTGGATAATATAAAAAAAGGAATAAACAATCAAATATATAAAAATCAAAAGTAATTAATGAACGTCATTAAAGTCGGAGAGTTAACGAGGCGGTAGACAGTCTCTTAAATAAGCGACAATTCTCGTGACGATGCAATCGTGTCGTCAACTAGCCGACCGGTCATACTCAAATATGTCGGGAATTTCCCGAAAACTTCCCGGCAAATTGTCGACAACTAGTTTCCGTCCGTTCAGAATAGTCTTGCAGTATTCAACAATATTTGGTTTTCAACACTATTTAAGTTGGCAACATATTTTACCTAGAGCTAATTGCTTCTTGTTTTCTTTTGATAGTATTTGCAATTTCGAAGTTAGCAGACGATACGTTTTTATTGATGATTGGTATATATTTTTATATTTGTCATTACATTATTCGAAAGACTTGATCTATTAATTTATTAGTTACTATTTCTTTAATTTAGTTACTTGTAAAATGGTATTTTTTGGGGTGTTTTAATATTTTATGTAGGTCTAATCGTGTGTATAATTTCAAGTTTGGTCTAATTTTCAGTATCATTATTTTTAACTATACCTAAGCTTACAAACTGAATGCTATGCTTATCAAGTGCATTAGTGTACGTATGTTCTATCTTTATTGACGGAAAAGTTAATATTATTATAAATTGTGTGCCACCGTGATTTCCAGAAATAAAGAAACGTGATTAAGCCCAATATAATTATATTCAAAAAATTTAAAATAGTCCTATTTGATTGTGCATATTATTATAATGTGATTATGTTAATGAAGCACTATTTTCAAAACAAAAACTATCTTTAAAAGACTGCTAATCTATATTAAGATGTTTTAACTTAAAAGTACACCTAAGCTACAAGTTCTTGTAGGGCTAGTTAGGTTAGCTTATAATGTATTACCCGTTTTATTATTAACAAAAGTGGGCTGCTACTACTAAAAACAAATATGTTGAGTAGGTTGCTAAAATTGAATAATTATCCTAGGTTATTTTTCATGTATACCGGTTCTAAGTTGATATTAGTTATATATAAATGGTAATTTATCAAATTGTTTACCAATAATAAAGTGCCACAAAACCAATACATTTTATTTTAGTAAGGGAATGCTAGTGAAGTACCGTGATTTCCAGAAATAAAGAAACGTGATTAAGCCCAATATAATTATATTCAAAAAATTTAAAATAGTCCTATTTGATTGTGCATATTATTATAATGTGATTATGTTAATGAAGCACTATTTTCAAAACAAAAACTATCTTTAAAAGACTGCTAATCTATATTAAGATGTTTTAACTTAAAAGTACACCTAAGCTACAAGTTCTTGTAGGGCTAGTTAGGTTAGCTTATAATGTATTACCCGTTTTATTATTAACAAAAGTGGGCTGCTACTACTAAAAACAAATATGTTGAGTAGGTTGCTAAAATTGAATAATTATCCTAGGTTATTTTTCATGTATACCGGTTCTAAGTTGATATTAGTTATATATAAATGGTAATTTATCAAATTGTTTACCAATAATAAAGTGCCACAAAACCAATACATTTTATTTTAGTAAGGGAATGCTAGTGAAGTTTAGGCCTACAAAACTGCGAGAAAGATTTTATTAAGTATTTAATAAAAGAAACAAAGATTATTGTTACTGTAAAATAATGCAAGTCTCGTCCAATTATTTATTTTGTTTATTTCAAGAAGTTTAACCTAATCTCATAATGGCTAAATTAGGAGGAGGTATTTTTTGTGAATGGCGCGCAGTAACATTTAGATATATGACTAGGTTTTCTATATAAAATACAAAATAATACATAATTTAACACCATCATTCTATTCCGAAAAAATGCGGAAAACTAAATGATAGTAAAATTATGATCCTTTTTAAAAATATTTGTTAGGCCTATAATTGAAACAATTGAATTATAACTCTTTAAACAAACACCAAATTCATGTTTTTTATGATTAGAAAGTTGATTTTTTTAGTTTGGGCTATCCTATAATGATAATAAAAACCAATCCCTATTTTAATACTTTATTATTGGAGTATTAATAAATAAATTGACCTAATCTTTCATGTAAAGGACTACATAAATAACAATTTCGAACAGTAGTAATCAAATAAATAATATAATATAAGTGACAACGTTAAGGATCATTTGTATAAACCCAAAACCGTACAGTTAAAAACACAATATGGTCAACAATAGCTACATTTCTCTGATGTTTTGGGTCCATTGATTAAATTTTTAAAAGTAAATAAAATATGTCAATACCCATAATTATAATTTTAGTATAATTTGATTCGCCGTTTGCGCTTGAGTAGAGTTATTGTTTTAAATTATTTATTATTAAATCAAAACTCACCCAAGTCACGGGGTATTGGAAATATCGCTGAGCGGGATCCTAATATTTCAAGAAAAAGTGTTAATAGCTTGAAATGTTAGGTTTTGACAATTTGGAAAAGTATATGATAGTAAATAGGATTATTAATCACTTATTATAATACTTTAATAACCTGGTAATTACCATTAACTTAAATTAAAATGTCGAACATCTGTTCCTCTATGGTTTTGGTGAGTTGTTTAAATGATGCAAACACAAGATGTTTTTCGAATAATTATAATATGAGTAAGATATCACTCGATTCTCCGTTTCCTTTTGAGAGGAATTATTGTATTAAATAATTTATTACTTGCTATTTTGTATAAATAAAAATTGTTTATATATACCGTATTTTATGAACCTTCACCCAATAAGTTACCACAGCGGTTTGTGAATATTTTTTTCAACGACTGGGTTCAAGTTTTAAGTGAAAGTTTAACAAGTGTAGGCTATGTAATACAACTGGACCTTGGCCTTATGAAGTGTTAGAAAAAGGAATAGAAAATTTAAATAGAATTTATTTCAATACTGAATCATTATGTTTGGTGTTAGTGTTGATTTGTTTAAACCACTAGGCCTAGTTTATTTATTTTTAAATAAGCAACCACTGGGTGGGATTTTTCCTCAATAACTGGGTTTAGGTTTCAAGTTAATCTTTAATTATGATATCACAGTATAGCTATTTAATACAACTAGTCCTAGGCCTTCATGGAAAACATCGTCAATTCTCTCCCAAAACTATTACACTAATAAGTAGGCCTCCTAGAGTAAAACTAGTACAGAAAGATTTTTAATATATTAAAATATTTTAAACTACAGAGCATAGGCGTGACAATTAGTTGCAAAGAGGTCTTACATAGCCACTATGATTTTTGTTTTTAAACACTAGGCTACCACAGCTGTGCGTGAATACGTTTTTCTCAACGAATAGATTCATGTGTCACGTGAAACTTTAATAACTGTTGGGTAAGGGACTTAATACAAATATGCCTAGACCTATATGAAGTGCTCGAAAAAGGAATTAAAAATGCGAGTAAAAGTTGCTTTTCAACCTAACTATTCAATGTTTAAATAAATAAAGCAATGTAAAGGCTCACTTTTCAACTGATATTACTGGCTGCCAAAATATAGGCTAGGCCTTCTTATATTTCTTTGGCCAAACTATTCAATCATCAAATAATATTGCATTAATGTTTGGCTTAATACTAACGATCCCCATAGGTCTATATATTTTTCATTTATTTGTTTTATAACTCCAATAGCTAGGTTCTCATTTGTTGTCTTTCAAAACTATCTCCAATAATCTCTAACGTATCAGTGGCAATAGTTTTCGTAAGTCTAAAACTTGTTTTTTTAACCTAGCTCAACAAGTTTTTCAAAATAATTATTAGTTCTCGTTCAAAATGTAGGATTTTTACGCTTGTTAAAAAACTTCATCATATCATAAATATTTGAATCTGAATCAAATAGCATCATTAAACTTTATCTTAACTAAATCCAACAACATACATTGGAATGTGTTGAACAGTCAGCTGACAGTGATGGCCATGTTGTTCTCTACGGTAATTAACTGGAGTTTTACTCACTAACCTCTACACCTTCTTCGAGTTAGTGAAACATGAAGTTTAAGCTCAGGTTATGTGATAACTTAACATTTAAACAGGCAATAAATATCTTAAACTGAGGTTATAATTTAAACTCGACTAAACCTGACATTGAAACAGTAGCCCTAAGTAACATTTTACGATAATTTACATAACAATGGTGAAAAAGTGAATACATTTCTTTGTGTGTTTAATTTTCATAATATTTACCAAGTCCTGTCCTTTAGCGATAGGGAAATAAATATAAATAAAACCATTGACAAACTAAACACTTCTTTATTTATTAATAACCAAAATATTTGTATAGTGTCTAATCTTTAAAAATATTTAAATTTAGTACTGGAAGTTAGTGATTAACTAATGTTGAAATGAAATCAAACACTTAAAAAGATTTCCTTTATGATTGAGTAATGTTGTTTTGGGGATTTCATATTCTTTACAAGTATCAAACAACGGTATGTAAAAATGTAAACTAAAATATTGTTTTATAATAAAATTAAATAAAGTTTAGATCAAGTCACGTTAACCATTTAAGTTAACTGGTATTGTATTGGATAAAAGCTTTGTTTTGTTTAAATTGCCTCAATGATTTAAGAGACAAAATCGGTTGTATCTATAAACAATAATTATTAATTATAAGGTTAAATTCACAAGGTTTTTATTTTTTTATGTGTAAATGAAAATGGCTGGGATATATTTTTATACTTGGTAATGTCATGCACAATATGAATTATTAATAAACACACGAACACCAACATGTTTTTACATATATATATTTAGCAAGCTTAACTAACAGAAGGTTCATTGATAAATATGTTTTATTTACGTGGGAAAAATACCAATGATAAATATATACTTTTTAAAGAGGGCATTTATAGCTAGGGCATTAGTTTATTAAATGTATAAATAATATCTGTAAACTGTTATTAATGTAAATATTATGGTAAAATGTAGTATGAATTATTTAATAATAATTTAACTGAAAGTGTGTTTTATTAATTTATATACTCTTTACCTTTTTAGAGTTTAATTTACGTTAACATTAATACTAATTTTAGGACAGATACATCTTCTTTATTAGGTTTGAGAATTACTTTGTATGTGTTTTACTACAAAACTTCCTTTTTTCTTTTACTTGAGAGGGAGGCTTTTTTTATTTTCCGTGGTCACCGATTGTTTTAAAATAACATTACTTTATAGAAGCTACTTAAAATAGTTTTGGAAACCTACACTTTTTTTTTTAATTATCACATTAATTTATAGTATTAACTAAAACTACTTCGGTGACGTAGTTAGCTAACGTGATAGTTTCATGTTGAACTAGACTGCTAAGGGTGGGGAGATCGAGGTTAGAATCTCGTTTGGTGAACTGGGGAGAGGGGGTTCCTTAAATGGTTTTCCACTCTCCCTCCACGTGAATAATAGTTCACTTCTTCTAGATTCAATCTTCTCAATCCTTAGCTCATTAGAGGAATTAGTATTTAAGCGTATTAAACCAAATGGTTAGTAAGATGCGGTTCTAAATTAATTAACTAAAACAACTTAATAACACGATACATATATTTTATACCTTAGCTGGTATGGTGGATTTGTGTCACATAGCTTGTATGGTACGGGTCAAAATGATCAGAATCTTTTTATAAAATAGAATCCTAAATAAAAACACTCAATGAATCTAATTTGATATATAATATAACATTTACTGATTATGAAAAAAATATTTTAAAATTAAGTTTGTTGCATTAATTAATATGTCAACCGTCATTCTGAAGAGTTTTTGATTAGAGAGATTCTTTCAATTTACTAAGGGGAATGCACAACACATCTAAAAATGGAGATGTGATTCCTTGGAATAGTTGTTTGGATTGGACACTCTTTAAATATAAAGGTGTTATCTGAGAAAATTTAAATGTTAAGGGCTTATTCTGCCCCCTAAGAAATCATCTAAAAATGATGGAGATTGAATTTTCTCGCTAAAATTGTTTGGGATGGGCACAATTAATTTCGATATAAAAGTGTTGTCTGAGAAATTTAAATGTCCCCAGGCACAGCTCCTCATATAAAAATTATGGAGATGGCATGTGCACTAAAATTGTTTGGGTTGGATAAACTTTCAATAAATAATTGTGGTATAGGAGAATCAAACTTTGGACGTTTTATNGAAAAAAACTTTGGACGTTTTTAACGCACCCCCCCCCCCCCCATCTGTCTCAACTTCTAACCTAAAAAAATGTATATTTAATAATTATCCCTTAATATTTTTATGGTTTGTCACACCTTAAAAATATAAGATTTATTTGACATTAGGACACTGATAAATCCCGACACGCTTGTATTTGGGCCCACGAAACTTCTGGAGCAAACCATCTACTAGTTAAAGCTATTTTACATCTTCACTACAACTAAAGTAAGCACCTGCTAATAATATTAAAAAAATCTTAACCCAAAATATATTGAATAAAAGAGCCAAGTTTTATTTATACTGCTCCTGCCATCTATGTAATGTAAGCAAAAACACCAAGTTAAAGCCCTGCTCATATACTCGCCATTTTGTCGGTGTTGCATATTAGATGGACCATAACTTGGTTGCACAAATCCTAGAATCTATGGTGAAGTCTTAACTTTTGAGAGCGTGGCTCAAATCGTGGTTCACGTCTCATGCGAACGCGGCTTAAGAATTCAATTCTCTAGTTACTAACCCTCACTCTTCACTATTTTCCTTTTCTTTTCCTCATACACACTGTAATAATTTTTACACCAGAGTGTCATGAACCACATTTATGCTAATGAAGTAAGATCGAAGAGTCTGACTATCTATCTAACCTTCATAGTGCACTAAAACAAACGCATTCTATCTCAAAGCTGATTTTGTTCACTAGTGAAAACCTAACCGGATAACATTTGGAACTATGGTTTTAAAAAATGACTAGCGGGATCATAGATAATAGAGTATTACCAAGGCTGGCTAAAGAAAGCAAATATCTGCTTCATGTCCTAAAAATAGAGTTACAAAAGCAAGAAAAAATATCTCACGACTCCTAGATTTTAGTTCATTAATTTCAAATTAGATGTGTAGTCGAAATTATAAATGGGATTAACATAGTAAATGTCCTCGAATTTGATGTTTCTAAGTTATTTTGTGCGCTGTGTTTATTTAATAATCCAGTTAAAATGTCTAGACAAACTGACCGCCAAAGTTACGCACAGACTTACAAATTAGTTGTTGTTGGCGGAGGTGGTGTTGGGAAGTCTGCAATCACAATTCAATTTATTCAGGTAAGCTCTCAAGTGTAAATAAACTTTTAAATATAAGGCCTGCTCAACCGAGGTAATACAAATTAAATTTTTGTAAGGGCCATTAGCTAATATGGGCGTAGGCCCTGATGTTCGTTTCATCAAATGCCACTGGCAATAAAAAAAACTAAGCAATTTCTTCATTCTCGCTTTAGGGTCTTCATGAGCTAAAGCGCTACTCTAACAGTAGACTAGACTTCTGATGATGGGGAGATCGAGTAGACTAGACTTCTTATGACAGGGAGAACGAGGTTTGGATCGGGTATATTGAGGGTGGTTTTTACAAAATGATTTTTAACTCTTCCTCCATGCAAATGTAGGTACACCCTAAAATATAACTTTACTAATCCCTGAAACCACTAGCTTAATTAGTCTTAGACCTACCTAAGCATGATTATAACCCGAATTAGTATTAAGGTGCTAAAAAACCCTTTTTATTGTCCAGGGTCTTATTTACTTAAAATACAATTGACTTAGTCCTACTAGGCCCTATATTTATAACGATTACTGGATTAACTTAAACATTTACTAAACTGGCCTTCTCAAAAACAAAACCTACCATGAAGTATCTTCAGTGATTCATTCTACCGTGGGGCAAGCCAGTAAACATTTGACACCAAAACACGTCATTTTAAGATTACTGTAGGTGACCTGGCGGTCTAGGGGTAAGGTGTCAGACTTCTATGCTGGCGGCCGGGGTTCAATCCTCGGTCCAGGCACAGATTTATCTGATTACCAAACCCTTCCTTCACCTCTGACAAGACATCTTGTGAATGTAGGGAATGCCAGGCCTCCACCGTGGTTCGGATTCCACGTTAAACTGTAGGTCCTCCATTTCATCTCACAATCACCCTACCACTACACATTAGCGTAAGTGTGTGTATAACCCGAACGGTTAGTAAGACGCAGTGCTAATAATAATAATAATAATAATAATAATAATAATAATTTAAGATTAATGTAGTTCATAGATGCTATGAATCATAAACTATCTCAACCTAACAAAATATAATCTTGAATGTCTTCTAAACAATAAAGAGATAACATATATTTAGGCCTAGGTGTTCTATTGGTTTCCCTATAACTAAATGTTGTCATAAATGTAGCCTATGATGTAGAAGGAAGTAAACCAACACGGGGAAATGGGAGTGACGTATTTTATTCGACTTGCTAAATTGTCAGAGTACACAAGTTTATAGAAATAATTAACTGGTTATAGACTTGAAATTACATTACATAATAATTAAGAACATCACTCAAATGATACACAAGTTCATAGGCGTAGACACAGATCAGCTAAAAAAAACAACAACGAACGACACATTTAACATTGATACCAACCTAAACTAGAATGTCCCCACATAAAATTGCTTATTTGAACACTCCTTAATTATACTACAACCTCAAAAGTAGGAAAAATGTCTTACATGTACCTTCAAATACATACAAATAGACTCTAGTGAATCAGCATTTGATTAAACCAAAATAATTACAAAACTACTAAAACTTGTTTCCAACCAAACTCTTTGTCAGAATGTCAGCACATTGTTCATTTGTCTCCAAATAAATCACATCAATAACACCACTTATTATTATTATTATTATTAGCACCGCGGCTTACTACCCGTTCGGGTTATACGCACTTACGCTAATGTGTAATGGTAGGGTGATTGTGAGATGAAATGGGGTGATTGTGAGATGAAATGGAGGACCTACAGTTTAACGTGGAATCCGAACCACGGTGGAGGCCTGGCATTCCCCACATTCACAAGATGTCTTGTCAGAGGTGAAGGAAGGGTTTGGTAATCAGATAAATCT
>CABFVX010000624.1:83573-110207 GCA_902151425.1 Timema shepardi | reverse complement strand
TATATATATATATATATATATATATATATTGTTAAAAAAAAAGGGCGCGATATCGTCTCGGGCCTAGGGCGTCCTCAAACCTAAATCCGCTACTGATTATAACTTCACACATTTCTCTAACTTAAAACTTTATTTTGTAAAACCAGTTTAAAATCTATATGGATAAGTTGTATAGCATTTATTCATATAAAACCTCACTGTTTGTTACAGCTAGTTGAAATCATTGCCCTCGTTACTAAAATATTACCTAGGTATTATTACTTTAAAAATTCAACTGGTGTCATAGGTATTTACTTGAAATATCCTACAAAGACAATATAGATAATATTTTGTGTTAGCACCCAAGTAAGGCCCAGTTTTGTAATCAGACCTAGTACTCCCCAACTATACTAAATACAGGATGACACCTGAACTCAGATATAAGGTGCTAATTCTGTGTGTTGGTAGGTGTCGTACTGTATTTAGTGTAGCGCCACACTTGGCGCATTCAAGGTCTGATTATGAAATTGGCGCAAAGACTCAAGTTTGAGTCTGCTAATATTGAATATATATTTATTTATGATATATTCACAAAACCTCTTATTATCCCTCAATATTGACTCCAAATGGCTACTATTTACATGCATTTAATCAATCCTGACATCACACAACTACTATTTACATTCATTTAATCAATCCTGACATCACACAACTACTATTTACATTCATTCAATCAATCAATCTTGACATCACACGACTTCTATTTACATTCATTCAATCAATCCTGACATCACACGACTACTATTTACATTCATTCAATCAATCAATCCTGACATCACACAACTACTATTTACATTCATTTAATCAATCCTGACATAACATGACTACTATTTACATTCATTCGATCCTGACATAACACGACTACTATTTACATGCATTCATTCATTCATTTAATCAATCCTGACATAACACGACTACTATTTACATTCATTCAATCCTGACATCACACGACTACTATTTACATTCATTCATTCAATCAATCAATCAATCCTGACATCACACAACTACTATTTACATTTATTCAATCAATCCTGACATCACACGACTACTATTTACATTCATTCATTCAATCAATCCTGACATCACACAACTACTATTTACATTCATTCAATCATTCCTGACATCACACGACTACTATTTACATTCAATCAATCAATCAATCAATCCTGACATCACACAACTACTATTTACATTCATTCGTTCAATCAATCCTTACATCACACAACTACTATTTACATTCATTCAATCAATCAATCCTGACATCACACGACTACTATTTAAATTCATTCAATCAATCAATCCTGACATCACACGACTACTATTTACATTCATTCATTCGATCAATCCTGACATCACATGACTACTATTTACATTCATTCAATCAATCAATCAATCCTGACATCACATGACTACTATTTACATTCATTCATTCAATCAATCCTGACATCACACGACTACTATTTACATTCATTCAATCAATCAATCCTGACATCACACGACTACTATTTACATTCATTCAATCAATCAATCCTGACATCACACGACTACTATTTACATTCATTCAATCAATCAATCCTGACATCACACGACTACTATTTACATTCATTCAATCAATCATTCCTGACATCAAACGACTACTATTTACATTCATTCAATCAATCCTAATATCACACAATTACTATTTACATTCATTCAATCAATTCTGACATCACACGACTACTATTTACATTCATTCAATCAATTCTGACATCACACGACTACTATTTACATTCATTCAATCAATCCTAACATCACACAACTACTATTTACATTCATTCATATCAATCCTGACATCACACAACTACTATTTACATTCATTCAATCAATCCTGACATCACACAACTACTATTTACATTCATTCAATCATTCCTGACATCACACAACTACTATTTACATTCATTCAATCAATCCTGACATCACACAACTCTTGGTCTAGTCTTGTAAATGAATCTTATTTTCGAAATGAAACAAAACATAATTGTTATAACTTTAAAGATAATTATAAGGTTTATTTTTATTTTTTTTATTTTGGCAATGGCCTAGTTATCTTAAAGGTGACACTTAGCATGAATAGTCAAGATACCATAGTAGTTTTGTATTTGATCGTTCACCGGTTGGTATAAGAGGTTATCCGTGAAGTTTGTTTTTTTCCAGAGTTATTTTGTGACCGACTATGACCCAACTATCGAGGACTCTTACACTAAGCAGTGTGTCATCGATGATGTGCCCGCCAAATTGGACAGTAAGTATCGGTCAAGCTGGACTCGTAAATGATATCTCGTTTTCACGCTTGAGTAAGGAGACCATTTTGTTACTTCTGGATCTTTTGTCTTGACATTTATTGATTTTACTGTTAAAAATCTATAAACCATTTGCAATTCCTAAATTTCAAACCAAGTCATTTGAGTCATTCTCATATTTTTTGCACTTTTAAAAAATCATTTAAATTGTTTCAAATTATTTTTTTCCGGCAACTAAATAGTTTATTATTATTATTATTATTATTATTATTATTATTAGCACCGCGTCTTACTACCCGTTCAGGCTATACGCACTTACCCTAATGTGTAATGGTAGGGTGATTGTGAGATGAAATGGAGGACCTACAGTTTAACGTGGGATCCGAACCACGTCATTCACAAGATGTCTTGTCAGAGGTGAAGGAAGGGTCTGGTAGTCAGATAAATCTTTGCCGGGACCGAGGATTGAACCCCGGCCGCCAGCGCAGAAGTCTGACACCTTACCCCCTAGACCGCCAGGTCACCTAACTAAATAGTTGTTTCATAATCGGACATATCTTTATTCAAAACAAGCAAGGCAACAGAAGAGAGTGTAAAAGCTGTAAAAGTATCTTTCTTTTTATCTTTGTTCTTTCATTAAACTTGTGTTTAGATGTGTGTACTTGGTTAATACATTCTACATACCGGTAACAAAGTAAACTAGGAATGATGAGCGTAATGATACGGAGGATGTACATCACTCGGGAAAGAGTCGAGCGCACTCTCAGTGAGCTGATGAGCGTAATGATACAGAGGATGTACATCACTCGTGAAAGAGTCGAGCGCACTCTCAGTGAGCTGATGCTTGCAGTATTGGACACGGCCGGGCAGGAGGAGTTCAGCGCCATGCGGGAGCAGTACATGAGGTCAGGGGAAGGTCTTCCTCCTGGTGTTCTCGGTGACGGACAAGGCTAGTTTCGACGAGATATACAAGTTCCACCGACAGATTCTGCGTGTGAAGGACCGTGACGAGTTCCCCATGTTGATGGTCGGCAACAAGGCCGACTTGGATCACCAGAGGCTGGTGAGGCTCGACACTCACTACTATCTTAGCTTGTTTCTGTTGTTATTAGCACCGCGTCTTACTACCCGTTCGGGCTATACGCACTTACGCTAATGTGTAATGGTAGGGTGGTTGTGAAATGAAAAGGAGGACCTACAGTTTAACGTGGAATCCGAACCACGGTGGAGGCCTGGCATTCCTCACATCCACAAGATGTCTTGCCAGAGGTGAAGGAAGGGTTTGGTAATCAGATAAATATGTGCCGGGACCGAGGATTGAACCCCAGACTCCAGCACAGAAGTCTGACGACACCTTACCCCTAGACCGCCAGGTCACCATCTCTAAATAGAAAACACTTAAAAGCTTCTACATTCTGGCCTTGCGTTATACACTAGTGCCTTAATGGTGGAAACGTGCATGGTAAGCTTGCTACCTTGACTGGCCCTTTCAAATAAGCTACAACATTTGCAATAAAATACTTTTACCATTATTTATTGTCTAAAGTTATTTAAATATTCACAATATAATTCTTTGTTCATCATTAAACAATTTTTTTAATGTTTTTCATTCAATTTTAATTAGGTTAAAATAAAATAAAACTGTCCTTTGCACACCCTTGCTAGCCACTGTTGGATAAGTTTCTTTAAATGTGGAATTTATAAAAAGAGAATGATAAATCCCCTCATAGTTTAATACAATCTCAATCTCACTTGACTGGATCTGCCTCATATTGTATGTAATCTCTAGGGTGAACCTCACATCTTCCAACTCAAGGACCAAATTATCGCACCCAACAAGTTCTCAAAAGATTTTAGTTGAATTAATGACATCCAAAATGTATTAATGGTCCGAAGTCTGTTAAAATTGTGGTTCTCATAGATCAAAAGACTCGGAAAACAATTTGGTAAAATAAATTAATATGAAGAAAACACAGTTAGTAAAGATGCTAGAATACAAAAAACTGTCGCTAAATTAAGTTGGGCCCAAGAAAGTACTTTCCAAATTTTCTTAAATCTTTGATTACGTCTTTGTGTTTTTTCATTCCTAAAATATATATATTATGTATATAAAGAAATACTATAACTTGATAACATTGAATTATTTCAGGAAAAAATGCCTATATTTGTTAAAAAAAGAAGTGTTGATTTGTGTTGAGTTAATTTTCACGTGAAAGCTGTATTAAATACAGGTTTCATCTGTGGAGGCCCAGAACCTGTCCCGTCAATTGAAGATTCCATACATCGAGTGCAGCGCCAAGCTGCGCATGAACGTGGACCAGGCTTTTCATGAACTGGTGAGGATAGTGCGCAAGTTCCAGCTGTCAGAGCGGCCGCCACTAAAACCCGACAACAAGAAGAACAAGAAGAAATGTGCCATTCTGTAGCAGCGATTGCTCCTTGTGAGTCTCACAAGGGTGGCCGCACACACACCAGTAACAAGGTGAATATAACAGTGATGTGTTTCCCTGCACGCTTAGGGCACCTTGATGTGCGTTATCCACAACAGATAGCTTATCTTCCTCATCTTGCTATTGGAGAATCTATTTGACATAGCTGAGCTTGTATGTCGTGCCAAACTCAATTGTGTTCCATTTATTATTATTATTATTATTATTAGCATCGCGTCTTACTACCTGTTTGGGTTATACACACTCACGCTAATATGTAATGGTAGGGTGATTGTGAGATGAAATGAAGGACCTACAGTTTAACGTGGGATCCAAACCACGGTGGAGGCCTGGCATTCCTCACATTCACAAGATGTCTTGTCAGAGGTAGAAGGAAGGGTTTGGTAATCAGATAAATCTGTGCCGGGACCGAGGATTGAACCCCGGCCGCCAGCACAGAAGTCCGACACCTTACCCCTAGACCAGCCTCGTTTTCCATTTACTTTTAAAATTGTATTGCAATGCGTTGCGCTCTGCATCCACTTTTATCAATGGTAAGTATCCAATGTTTATTGTATTCATTCTTCCTATGTTTAATTTACTTTATTCTCTTGTTTTTTAAACTTTGCATTATTTCACAATTCCTCTGTTGTAAACTAATAAAAAGATAATATAAAACCTAAGTATCAATTTGTTGTCGTAATTTACTTAAAACTTTTGTTTGCAGGCGACTCGAAGAGGGAAATGTGTGTGAAGCAGCTCATTTGGCAAATGGTTAAATAGAAAGATGAGAACAGTGACCAGGTTGATGTCATGAAATTAAAAAAAAAACTGTCGATTGCTTTTGATGTTGTCCGTATCGACACCGTTGTCAACGTTTCGCTCATGAGAGACACCGACGTCAATAAGATAGTGCCTTGGTATTGGCTCTTAACAAGGCTCGCCCTTGTGAGCGGCAAATGATTGATTTGTGCTTACTTTCTAAATACATGCTACGATGATATCTCCGAGCGCACTACTTTGGTCCTAGTTCGAGTCTCCATTTTATACCAACTTAACCACAATTTACACTGCTAACTGAGAATGTATGTTTGGTAAATACTATCGCGCTAAGTAATCTATATTATAACAGTGTGCCTACAGCTTGTTATTAAAACTTACAAGTATATGTTGGAGAAGTTAAAGTTTGCTTTTAATTACATAAAATTTATTTTGGTATCATTTTACTAAAAGATGAAAGATACATATTTTAACGATGTTAATTTTTTATGAAACGAAGCACATTAAGCCGGTTATGATATGCCATTAAATAAATAGAATAGAATTGTATAAAATTAAAGCACATATTTATAACACAACGCTACAACAATAATTTTTATGCAGTAAATGTATTCGTGTCGATGTAGCCTAGATATTTTAAAAAATGTAACCTAGACAAGAATTTAAACGTCGGGCCGAGCCCTACCGTTGGAATACTAACTGAGCTATCCGGCTGTTTAGACATTCATCAAATCACATATTAGTCGATGATAAAATTAATAAACTATTTTTTTGTAAGGATGTAGTTTGATTAGTACTGTTTACTCTACGATGATTTACACTAACACACACGTATAAGTGCATAAGATTATAAAGGTGGAATTTAATTTCATGCATTAACATTTGTCTGTAATAGTGTGGATGAATCATAACTAAAGATACTCCCCAATGCGGTCATTGAGTATCTTTAGGAGAGAGTTGGGGGTTTAAATTACAGTCCTAACCTTGCCGAGGAACTAAGTTATATCCAGTCGCACATCAATAAGGAATAGACAGACTACATTCATAATTACTAACATTATTCTAAATCAATTAGTGACTCAATGTAACTGGTTTTTATTGGCTTAACCTAACCTTTTTTTTTTTACAAGTAATAACATAGGTTAATCAAAGACAAGAAAAACGAAACCTTTTATAAAAATTATGTCATTTATCACTGCAGCCAACTCTGGAGATTATATTATGCTGAACTTGAGACCACTCGATCAGAAATTTGGTGTTAAATCTATTTTTAACTCATTAAATGGAAACTTTATATTATTTACAAGTAAAAAAAAAGGCAGTGATGTGGATCAAATATTACTTATGAGAACTTCTTGGTTCGAGATGTGTTAAAACGTTAAAAGGCCTTGAATTGAGGAATGAGCTGTACTCGCATCCTTAATTTAAATGAAATTTGTTTTAGAGCTTTAATAATGTGCATTGGTTACTAAGGACAAACTTAACCAGGCCCCAGACCAGTAACTTAACAATCGTTGTAGAGAGAAATAAAGTTTGAGCCAAAAGGTTCATTGCGGCCGTCTCCTTGTTTTTAACCAATTTGTTTCTATTTTCTCTTAGGTCAGAATATAGTTAAGTTTCTTGTGTGTATTTCTACGTGTGTACAACTAGATAAATATATAATAGTCAAAAATATAAACACACAGGTTACAAACTATTGTAATACGGCAACATAAATAGCCTTCTCGAGTCTCTGATAGCTCGAGATACTATTGGTCACTGATATGTACAGTCTGGTGTCTGATAGCTGGAGATACTATTTGTCGTTCATATGTACAGTCTGGTATCTGGTAGCTCAAGATACTATTGGTCGCTCATATGTACAGTCTGGTATCTGGTAGCTCGAGATACTATTGGTCACTGATATGTACAGTCTGGTATCGGATACCCTATCATACTATTGGTCGCTGATATGTACAGTCTGGTATCTGGTAGCTCGAGATACTATTGGTCGCTCATATGTACAGTCTGGTATCTGATAGCTTATCAAACTATTGGTCACTCATATGTACAGTCTGGTATCGGATAGCATATCATACTATTGGTCGCTCATATGTACAGTCTGGTATCTGATAGCATATCATACTATTGGTCGCTCATATGTACAGTCTGGTATCTGGTAGCTCGAGATACTATTGGTCGCTCATATGTACAGTGTGGTATCGGATAGCATATCATACTATTGGTCGCTCATATGTACAGTCTGGTATCTGATAGCATATCATACTATTGGTCGCTCATATGTACAGTCTGGTATCAGATAGCTCGAGATACTATTGGTCGCTGATATGTACAGTCTAGTATCAGATAGCTCGAGATACCATTGGTCGCTCATATGTACAGTCTGGTATCGGATAGCATATCATACTATTGGTAGCTCATTATATAGCTGATGATTTCACACGTCCATCACAGACTCAGCCTCAAAATATGAGTGGAGAGCGACCCTGAGCACGGCACGAGTCCTGGATAGCTCAGTGGTAGATTATTGGCGCCCTAAGCCGAAGATCCAGCATTCAATTCCCATGTCTGTGTTATAATTTTTCAACTAATTTAAATTATATTAATGGTGTTTATAATTCACTAATAAAATAAAATATTGTTTACGGTAGAGATAAAGTTCAAACTGTAGAATTGTTCTTGAGTCAATGTATTACAACTAAATGCCCTACAAACAATGATTACATATTTTCTAGTTTAGTTGTGAATATCTTTGCCACCAATGGTTATGGTGTACTTGAGTCGCCATCAACACTATTAGGTCCTTGCCATGGGTTCCGGCCCGTCTCTTCTTTGATGTCTTCCCGTTGTAGTTGGATCGGAGGAGCTTTATTAGAAAGGAGTTTAGCGGCTCAGAGCCTACTTATGATTCCCCACCCAGATGTGCTTGGATAAATACCATACTAAGTTAAACTAATCCGATACTGAAGCAACCACACCCAGATGTGCTTGGATAAATACCTTACTAAGTTAAACTAATCCGATACTGAAGCAACCACACCCAGATGTGCTTGGATAAATACCATACTAAGTTAAACTAATCCGATACTGAAGCAACCACCATTGTTGTTTATCATTTCAAGGATGTCCCAACCGAGGGCTGTACCCCTTTAGGATAGATACAGTAGCCCCATGGCTTCTTTGGTGCTGACTGACGGCTTTGAAAAGTTACCAGACCAAATTACGTAACTCTACGCCGAACCAAATGATCTGCAAAAACAAGTGTTTAGCAGCTGTCACTTCTGACAGTCAAAATGTAGGTATATACCTAAATGTTGACTGTCAGAATTCAGCTGTGAGCTGTCAGTCAGCACCAAAGAAGCCATGGGACTACTGTACCTCTGTTATGAGGCACTCGCGTTGGTTATATATTTACAAACCCACAAGAATGTTTTTTTTTTATAAACAATTGTGAGCGCCGAGTTCTTGGCTACAGGTCCCAAGTTCGATACCCAGCGCTTAGATATATATTTTTTATAAGCAATGAGTATGTAATAGGGTCAACTCGGCCTCGTGGGGCTACTCAAGTAGCGGCTCCGGTCTAGGAAACTGAGATTAATCCGTACTATCTTGGCCAACATGCAGTGGGCTGACGCCATAGTTTTTTTTTATGAACAAGATGTTTGTATTAGTGTTGTTTTACAAATAAAATATTATAGTTTCAAAATATTTAATTATAACTCGTTGAAGAAAACTGTTTTTATTTAGTTGTATAGCTGAAATGTGTGAACTGTCCAACAGTGCCAGTGTTAACCGTGTAAAGTGTGTATTTTTTTTAATTGTTTAACCAAAATTGTCCTATTTGCTCCTCTTTTTTGAACTTTCTTACATATTGTCATAAAAACTAACTGTTTTAACTGTGTTTAAAAGTGCTAATCAAGCCTTCAGTTGTATAAAATTGTGTCATATTTTACTAACATGTGGTTAGTGTTTTTTTAACATCGGCAATCTCATTCAAATAAATCAGAGGTGGCCAAACGATCGATCGTGCTCTACCGAGGCTGCTAGTTTAGTTTAATATTAGAAAATCGAAGTATCGAATCTGTCTGACTGGTGATCATTTGCAATTCTACCGTAGTTTATGACAGGAGTAATAATGAACTCTCATTCAACAAACTTACCTACAATTATGGGGTGTCATGCATCAACTTTAAGTGATTAATGAGAAAATGCTTGTTTCAGAGAAATTAAATATTTTACTATTAAAACACGAAATGGGTCATTAATTTTGTATCAGTGAAACAAACAATATAAGCCTCTGGTTCTGTAGTAGATCGCAGATCATAAGTTTGGCCACTCATGAAATAAATATTTAAACGCTACAGTAATAAAAGATAACAAAATATTCTATATATTTTACTAATTAATGTATTTTTGTGAATCATAAAATGTGTATTTGTACAATTTATTTTAAATAATAACAATTATTAAATAGTTTTTTTTTTCAATTAGAGCAGTGTTTCCCAACCTTTTATACAGCCTGTAGATTTTACGGCTGACATCCTTACATATGTTAGTGATATTTGCTTACAATAAAAATTCTTAAGACTAGGACAGGCGCAACAACCAGTCCCCAGCCGTTAATTCATCACTGTGAAAGGGTAGACCCACATTTCACAGCCATGATGAGAATTGAACCAGGGACCCTTGGCCCAGTACACAGACAAGCTACCGACTGAGCTAAGGTGTTGGATTTTTTTAAAATAA
The DNA here is from genome assembly GCA_902151425.1 of Timema shepardi. Classification (NCBI taxonomy): domain Eukaryota; kingdom Metazoa; phylum Arthropoda; class Insecta; order Phasmatodea; family Timematidae; genus Timema; species Timema shepardi. The sequence goes on along the minus strand of CABFVX010000624.1, from coordinate 99,934 downwards.
ACATATATATTTCATTATTTTTAAATTATGAATATGCTTGACTGGTGTCCACTTGAATGAAAAACCCCTAAGTAATGGCTTAGTTTTCAAACATTGGTCTACTTTCCTTAATTTTTTGAAGACTTTATTCAAGTTTTTGCCAGAGCCAACCAACTTAACTGAGCAGAATACATCTTTTCACCAGTGGTATATTTATTTATAAATGTACCAATATGTCTTGGTATTTAAGCTTACAATTGTTTACAGAAAACCTAGTTTCACTTTTCAAGGTATATTTTGCTATATAGGAAGAAGGCAAGAATTCTCGAATACCGGGAATACTTAAGGATATATGAGATTCAAGGATGCAGATTCATAAAATAGCAATTTGGCCCAAGTCCTGAAAAGATGTTCTGAAATAATTGAATCTAGATCGAGGGATTGGGCAGTAATGATAAACTTTCTTCTAGGGGCAGCAAAGTAAAGTGTGAACTGTGTTCTTCTTTTCATTGTAAAGGCCATTTTGTGTTCGTCCCCCTTTTATATGTTTCTATCCACCTTTCCTGTACTGTCTTCTAAATAAGTAAAGTAAANTTTTTTTTTTTTTTGTTTACTTTTATATGTGCTTCATTTTCCAAAGTGCTATCATATTTATTCAATGACAGATTTGCTGAATTTTTATTTCATACCAATAAAAGTATTTAACCAGCCCTAATAAAAGAATATAAATATCATTGGCTTGGGAGGACATGTACCATATCATTTTGGTTATATCTGAATTTTCTAACAAAGTACACACAAAATTTTAGCTAAAAATATTGTATCCATAAATAAAAACATTATGTAATGACAAAAAGATAACCGCGTTAATATTCTACCATGGAGGCACACTAGAACATCTTGATTAAAAACCAACCAAAATAATAAAATATTTATTTCAACAAAACTGGGTATTTATTACCTTCATATTAAGATGGAACTAAACATTTGCTCTCATAACAAATTCAAACTAATGGATAGTTTGTCTCATCTGTCGCAGCAATACACAACAATTCATAGCTTCGTGTAACGTGGAATTAATAAGAACTACAGACCAAGGATTATGAATTGAATGGTTTTCTTCTGACCCAGAGAATACTTAATTTATATTGCGTGTAGCATCACAAACTCTTACTATTGATTGCGAGTCAACTAAAATGTATCTAATGTCCGCGGGAAGTTAAGCTTTGGCGGCAAGACTCTTCAAGTCCGCGATACACTTCTGTAAAGACTCTTTCTCCTGCTGAGGCGTGATGGACTTGAGTACGTTGGACAAAATCCACGACACCATGTGTTTGTGGGCGATACGTCGGTCAACGTTCAGGCGTTCCACCTGATAATCTAGGCGGCGTTTAACCTGTCAACAAACAAACTATATGTATGGAGATGGGAACATTGTATATACTTTTATGTTTAACTGTGTCTTAGTATCTGTTTGAATTACACACACTAATGGAATAGTTTAGAGGAAATGTACATGAATTTGCATGGATTATTATTATTAGCACCGCGTCTTACTACCCGTTCGGGTTATACGCACTTACGCTAATGTGTAATAGTAGGGTGATTGTGAGATGAAATGGAGGACCTACAGTTTAACGTGGAATCCGAACCACGGTGAGAGACCTGGTATTCCCCACATTCACAAGATGTCTTGTCAAAGGTGAAGGAAGGGTTTGGTAATCAGATAAATCTGTACCGGGACCGAGGATTGAACCCCGGCCGCCAGCATAGAATTCTGACACCTTACCCCTAGACCACCAGGTCACCAATTTAGTCCGCCCAACCTGGATTTGCACCCCGATCTCCTCGTCAAAGACAACATAGTCTTACGCAAGACTGTGACCAGTCAATATCGTTGGCAAGGTTAGTAATTCATCAATGCCGGAAGAGAGGAATGTTGAATGTTGAATACTCGTTTAAATTAGGAGGGATAGCCAGCACACTTACCTTGGTGATACTGGAGTAGAAATGGTTTAGATAACACTTACCTTGGTGATACTGGAGTAGAAATTGTTTAGATATAACACTAAAATACATCAGGACAAGCTTTCACTGTCACAGACAGCTTCATCAGGTCAGGAGAGTAGACTGATGCTTTTGGTTGAACTGTAAGGTTGACTGTCTACAGCTAGCCTAGTGCTCTATACCACATAACTTGTACAGTACTAAAAATCCCTTTTGTATATTATTAATTTTTTTTTAAATTAGTAGACTCCTAGTGTAAAAATATAGGAAGAAAAGAACCACATAAAATTAATTTAGATTTTCTTATATTAATTTACTTAGCTTAAAATAATTTTTAGTTTATGATAAACTTGATTAGCCCATGAACCTGACACTTCCGTCACGATAAACATAAATTATGTACACTTTAACCTGAACAGTTTCAGTTATACCTTGACTGAATAGAGTATGGCCTTATCTTGTAATCTTCACGATAGTATAACCTAGAAATAGGAAGGAGTATATGTATAGAAACTTGTATTGACAAAAGATTAGAACTGTGCCTAAGCTTCAAACTTCCAATCTAAGCGTTAGCACGGTGCTTGTAGGTGGCCACAAGAATCTACTTATCAAATTCTGACTTTTACACCTTTTCCAGACCAAAATGTAATTCTTTCGCCGATTACGTTTTACCCCTTCATCTAACTGTTAACTAATAGGTATAAAGTCTGTTCACGGTAGGAATTTGTTTTTCTGAAAGGCCCTTTTCCCTACCAGAAATATATTATATAGTAGGATATTGGTAGGAAAAAAGACCTTTCAGAGAGAAATTCCTACCGTTAATGGAGTAGATGGCCAACATTGTTGATATCCATGACCTGTACTGATGAATATGTTGACAAAGAAGTCGGTCTCATCTCTGGTTTCACGACCAAGTGTAATGGTTCCGTCAAGGTTGCACACAAACAAATGTAATGAAACAGTATCTAGTGAATGTGGTTGTTCCGGCTAAACCTAGAGAGATAGTTTGCCAGTGTGTGTGACGTATGACCTTGGTTAAGAGCCAAGGAGATAATCAGAACAACACAATGTGTCCCAAGGTTGATCATTAGTTTACTTAGCCTCCATTTCCAGTCACAATATTGAAGATTATCTTGTTTCGATTCAGTTTTCCTCTGATATCCTGTGTGTACCTCGAAACCCCGACGAAGTAAGCTTACACTGATTTAATCATCCCTCTTTTTCAATACATACGATTTAGATAGGTATTGAACATCCCTGTCTAGTCCGGACAAACATTAAGTATAACATTTTTAAGTGCTCAGTTGACTGCCCTGAACAACCACAACTAATTACACTGTGGCCCTGCCTTATATTGGAACCAAGCAAGCGCGGTACAAACCTCGTTGTAAACTTCAGCCACTCGCTCCCGGTAGGTGGCCTCTAGTTGGAGAGCGACGTTCTCCTTCTTGGCCTCAAAGAGCAAGCTCTGCCCCTCGGCACGCCATTGCTCCTTCTTCTCGCTTTCCACGGAGTCCTCTAGGTCCTTAATGCTCGCCTCTCTGCCCTGGTTCCAGCCCGCTTCGATATCCTGTCAGCACACAACATATCATGATTGTTCCAATCTCACTGATATGTTGTTAATAATGATTGATTAATATTTAGCACCGCGTCTTACTACCCGTTCGTGGTTATACGCTTTAAGTACTAATTACGCTAATGGATTGGGAATTGGGAAGGTTGAAATAGAGGAAGTGAACCCGCATTTGCGTGGATGGAGAGTGAAAAACCATTTTAGGAAAAACCACCCCAGTTCACCCGACTGAGATTTGAACCTCGATCTCCCCGTCTTCAGCAGTCGAGCTCAACACGACCAGCGCGTTAGCCAACTATGCCACCGAGGCGGGTGATATATTGTTCAAGGATCAGTTAGCTTGTAAGTTGAATCATACCTTTAGTGATGTGGTGTCAAATATTACATTTATTGTCCTGCTTATTATGGTTCTAATTTTTTTATTTTTTTATTATTTAGGGTAATTAATGTGCACCTCCTAAAACGAATTATTATACCAGCACACGACGGCGAATAGAGGACCAAAAATCTAGAACAAATACAGTATCCAGCCGTTAATTGAACCCGGGACCCTTAGCTTAGCAAGCATACACGCTACCAACAAAGCTAAGGCGTTATAATTATTACTATTACTAGCACCGCGTCTTATTACCCGTTCGGGTTGTACGCACTTACGCTAATGTGTAAAGGTAGGGTGATTGTGAGATGAAATGGAGGACCTACAGTTTAACGTGGGATCCGAACCACGGTGGAGGCCTGGCGTTCCCCACATTCACAAGATGTCTTGTCAGAGGTGAAGGAAGGGTTTGGTAATCAGATAAATCTGTGCCGGGACCGAGGATTGAACCCCGGCCGCCAGCATAGAAGTCTGACACCTTACCTCTAGACCGCCAGGTCACCCTACTACTATCCATGTAAAGAGTAGCCCTGGCATAGCGCTATCGCCAGTGGTACCATGTTGAACATTATATTGCATTACATAATATTTGCTGAATTACAAAGGGAAAAACAATATTTAGCACCGCGTCTTACTACCCGTTCGGGTTATACGCTTTAAGTACTAATTACTCTAATGGATTAGGAATTGGGAAGGTTGAATTAGAGGAAGTGAACCCGCATTTGCGTGGAGGGAGAGTGGAAAACCACCCACAGTTCACCCGACCGAGATTCGAACCTCGATCTCCCCGTCCTCAGCAGTCGAGCTCTACACGACTAGCGCGTTAGCCAACTACGCCACCGAGGCGGGTAAAAGAAACAACAACATATTATTCACATGAAAACAGTAGAATTCATGTAATAATTTGTGTTAACGCAAATGAGAATTCTGCATATTCCCATCTAATGACCAGTTAAAAAAATAAATATCAACGGTGCGCTTGGTAATGTAAGTTTATAAATCACTCCCAAAATGTTACAGCAGACATAAATAATATTTCTTTCTTTCACTTGTTTTATTTCTCGGTGTCACACTCCTCTAAGATGGCTTCCTCTCCAACCCGACTCGAGGGGTACCGTTATTTACCTGTGTTGACGAATGTGACAGCTGTTTACAAGTTGTCATTACTTGTAATGTTATGTGGATAAGCAAACAGTTCTTACCACAATAATAATATTATTAGTATCAACTAATAAATGTTGGCAAAATATTGCATTTTAATTGAATAAAAAATTACTTTTTTTTTATGTTTGTCATAGTTTGTCAATGGTGAGCAGTTCGGAAGGACAGGGAGAGGATGGGTGGCGAGTACTTGAGAAAATATGCTAAGTCATATATTTAAATGAAGTATAAACCTTCACTCGCACAGGCCGATAGTAAGAACTAATTCACAAACACAAAGCACACTGTAATATGAGAAAACAAGAAAGATAATACATTTGTTTGGATTCTATTATTATTAGCACCGCGTCTTACTACCCGTTCGGGTTATACGCACTTACGCTAATGTGTAATGGTAGGGTGATTGTGAGATGAAATGGAGGACCTACAGTTTAACGTGGGATCCGAACCCCGGTGGAGGTCTGGCATTCCTCACATTCACAAGATGTCTTGTCAGAGGTGAAGGAAGGGTTTGGTAATCAGATAAATCTTTGCCGCGACCGAGGATTGAACCCCGGCCGCCAGCATAGAAGTCTGACACCTTACCCCCTAGTTCACCAGGTCACCCAATTGGATTCTATTATTTTCATTACTAATCTGAAACTATGGGTGCTTTCCCCTGTTTAAGCCCTCAAACATTGCCGTTCTACAAATTATTATTAATTTATCATCATCATCATTATTATTATTGTTAGATTATTTTATTTTGGGGCTTTTGACATTGTTTTGTATACCATGTGTATTAAACTTATTTAGTTTCAATCTATTTTTAAAATGAAAACAGAGGAATTGATATATTTCTTGTCGAGAGTGCCGATATAAACTTTGCCGTGTCTTGAAATAAAAAAAAACAAAAAAAAAAAACTCAATATGATTTTAACAGGTTTTTTTTATTCGAGTTATTTCTGAACCAACTTATCATAATAACACATTGCTTATAAGCTAACTTAAATCTAGAACAAACACAACATCCAGCCCCCAGCCCTTAACTCATCTCCGTGAAAGGGTATAGACCAACATTTTTCAGCCATACCTGAGATCCAGCCTGAGACTATTAGCTAAGTAGGCAGATGTGCTACACACTTAGCTAAAGTATCAGCTAGAGCAGGTATCACGCACAAGAGGACACTTTTATCTATAACTTGCGTTTCCACTTGCTGACAATTCTAGCCACGCCGGTGCTTACATCAATCTCTTTGTCGAGATATTTGGCGACAGGCGGTCCTAGTTTCTTGACTATCAGCACACACAGGATGGCTACCGATATACCGGTGTAGTACTCGTGCTCCAACACGTATATCTCCTTGCTCACTAGATAGGTCGTTAGACCGACACCAAACGCATACGGACCTGAAATTATAAACACAAAAACCAAGCTGAGACAATCAACGCTGTGGCTACTTTATAAACAGACACGTCGCACACACTGATATAGCTCGATATACGGTCGATCCACCTCAATCAGGGTGTCTGGAGACCTGGAAAACAGGGGAAAGTCAGGGAATTTTCACATACTCACTAAAATAATAAGCCTACGCTACGTTCATTTACAATAATCAATTGTCAGAAAACATTTTTCTTCACTGCAATTTTTTTTAGTACAGTTGTCCATCTTGAATATACTAATCTCAATTCTCAAAGTAAAGATGGGATTTCCATCTAACCTTCCCACTCCTCTATTCTGTCTCTACCCAGAGTTGAGTCATTAGTTCATTAGTCCGTGTAAAGCGATCTTTTAATGTCTCAATATAATCTGACTGAAATATAACTTGGAACATACGACCCCATTGCTTTATGTTGACATCCTTTAACCCTTTCATAGTGTGCTACAATTTCAAAGTGTGTGAGTGTCTAAGAATATTATTATATTAAGTAGAGATCTTAATACAATAATGTTTATAATATAGTGACTGGAAGAGTTGGAAATTGTCTCTGGAAAACGTGGAAAAGTCAGGGAATTTTAAAATACACTTTGGCTGGACACCCTGTCAATTAAAAAAAAGAATCTTTTGATACCAAGGTCTGAGATTTTGATGGTAAGTAACCACATCAAACTTGGTATACTCACTCCCTCAATAGGTGGTAAGTAACCACTAAACAGGGTGTACTACAGTGTATCTGGATTGTCGAGCTGTGATTTGACAAGTGTAATGTCCGAAAGAAGATACATGGTACAAAACGTTTCTTTTCAAACTTTTGCGGATTCTGACCACTCTGTCCATTTCCCGAGCAGTGGCTACTTTGTGGAAAGTGGAGAGCTACAGGCGCAACTCCACTATGCGCAACTCCTCTCTCGTAGTATTTGCTCTGTTGTCTCTTAAGCTAACTTAAAATTAAATCTTCTGGATGTATTGAAAGATTCGTGAAGCAGGTTTCATAGATCGTTAATGTTTATATGTTAATGATTGACACATGACAATGAATTTTAATCTTAGAACACACAGCAGAGATTAACTTAGCGATATTGATGCTGTTTTATTATTCATATATGATTGTGTTCACATCAACGGAATTGATGTATAAAATAAAAATTGTAACTAGATGATATTTTTTGTTACAAGGTGAATTCACAAATTATAAAAGTGGTAAAATTATGGTCAGGGTTTAACATCAAAATAGTTTACGATTCCAAAGACCTGTCATTCCTATGAAAAATATAAAAGTTTGAATCAAGTACTCAAAACTTAAGGGACATCATTAAAGAGTGATTTTTTTTGGCCAGGTTTGTCGGAACATGAGCAGAATTTTAACTAAAATTGTGACGTGGATCAAAGTAACTAAAAGTGCAATGAACTTGTGAGTAGTGTTAATGAGTGCTAGAGTATTTTTCAGATTTTGAATTTCTTTCACAAAATATTACTGAAATGTTGGAAAAAAAATCAAATTTATAAGGGTGCGTGAAAAAAGTATTTAGGTGTTTTGATAAGAGAATGCAATGTTATTAATTCAAAGCAAACGGGCAGGGCATGCCATTGTCAAGTAAGTTGCGTTGTTGTTTGACCTGTGACTCCCGTCTTCTTGTAAAAGGCGGTGAACCATTCATCAGGAATAAACCCGTAGCGGACTTTGTCAGGAAACTCTTGTCGTACAGGCCTTGGGAAGTTGACGAGATCTCTTTCAGGTGACTCGGCTGACGAGACTGGTGCAGAGGTCTGTGAGGAGCGTAGAGCAAACAGTGGTCTGCTCTGTTGGACCACTGAAACACGCAAGACACGCCTGATTGTTTGACGTGTGATGGAGATAGACAAGGATCCTCAGTCTCCCCGTGGTAGTGTTTCACACCAGGTAAATCATGCAAGACACGCCTGATTGTTTGACATCACATCCGGATAGAAACAGCTTCGATATTCATTATTATTATTAGCACCGCGTCTTACTACCCGTTCGGGTTATACGCTTTAAGTAGTAATTACTCTAATGGATTGGGAATTGGGAAGGTTGAATTAGAGGAAGTTAACCCGCATTTGCGTGGAGGGAGAGTGGAAAACCATTTACGAAAAACCACCCCCAGTTTACCTGACCGAGATTCGAACCTCGATCTCCTCATCCTCGGCGGTCGAGCTCAACACGACAAGCGCGTTAGCCAACTACGCCACCGAGGCGGGTAAAAATAAAATATAAATAAACCCAGTTCGTAAATGAGCAAGAAACAAGCAATAAAATTATTCTCTCTCTCGGAATTTTCAAATTTACAAGGATACTGTCATGTTTTCCAACAAAATGATGAATACGAATAATTAAGAACAATTTTAGATATTTTAAACAAACAAAAAATAAACCAAAATAAAAAATAGGCATATAAATGTATGAGAAACAAACAATCATACAACATGTATGGCGACTAGGCGAGTCATGTGACCAATGGTTTTTACACACCCTTGACCCCTCTCATGAAGTAAGTGAAGTCAAACTAAGGGCACATAAAAGTGCGAATGAAACAAGAGCTAGCTCCCCGACTAAATACGAATTGTGTTTTAAAGCACTTTCAATCAATCAAGACCCGCTATGGTGAACGCGTGATCTAACGCCCTACTATCGTGTTCGACTAGACTGCGGAAGATGTTAAAATCAACATAAAATAAAAATTCATGATAACTTTTCAATAAAAATATTAATATAAAATAAAGCAGAGGTGCAAACAAAATCATTTTGTCCACAGCATTTGCATATATATTCATTTTTATGGCCACCTTTTACTTATTGGGGGAAAAAAAATTCGATAAACCATCACTATAGTGACCCGCCTCAGTGGCGTAGTTGGCTAACGCGCTAGTCGTGTTGAGCTCGACCGCTGAGGACGGGGAGATCGAGGTTCGAATCTCGGTCGGGTGAACTGGGGGTGGTTTTTCCTAAATGGTTTTCCACTCTCCTTCCACGAAAATGCGGGTTCACTTCCTCTAATTAAACCTTCCCAATTCCTAATCCATTAGAGTAATTAGTACTTAAAGCGTATAACCCGAACGGGTAGTAAGACGCGGTACTAATATTATTAATATTATTATCACTATATAGTGAAAATTAAGCTTAAAACTGTTTCTGTTAATTAGCCTGTCCTTTTGCAACAGGTAATTAAAATTATAACTTGTAACCCATGAAGTATATTGACGGAATCGACAAGATAAACCCCATAAGCTCTAGCCAAACTTGTTGCTGAAGCTTCTAGCACCTTCTAGACGCGACCAAATGGAATTATCTTCAGACAATGGCTGGCCATAAATCACACATATCCTTCTCTAAGATTAGTTAAATCTATAATTACAATGTACCGATTTAAATCATAGACAAGGATCCCAACTAGTAACCGTGTTGGACGATTTCAATACCGATATTAATGTTCCTAAACAGTTCCAGCTCCATCTTAACAGTTCTACGAGTATCAACAACAGAATTGTCATCCACATAATTTCCTTACCAATACCCTCACCAGGTGGAGCAGGTACAAAACAATATCACACCACGCGGCAGGGCTGGATAGCTCCAGACACTGATCTGGGGGAGGGGGGGTTTACCTCATACGTGTAAACTGATTCAGCAACAACAAATACTTATCTTTTATTATTGTGATTTGCATTTGCACTTAGCTGACACTAATATCATTGATTTACAAGTTAAGTTAACTTTAGAAGATGATTAGAAATTTAAATCTTAAATTATTCATTAGTGATATCAAATAAATATTTTATAAGAAAACTGTTAGGCTATTATTATTATTTTTTAAGGGTGACCTGGTGGTCTAGGGGTAAGGTGTCAGACTTCTATGCTGGCGGCCGGGGTTCAATCCTCGGTCCCAGCACAGATTTATCTGATTACCAAACCCTTCCTTCACCTCTGACAAGACATCTTGTGAATGTGGGGAATGCCAGGCCTCCACCGTGGTTCGGATTCCACGTTAAACTGTAGGTCCTCCATTTCATCTCACAATCACNCTGGCGGCCGGGGTTCAATCCTCGGTCCCGGCACAGATTTATCTGATTACCAAACCCTTCCTTCACCTCTGACAAGACATCTTGTGAATGTGGGGAATGCCAGGCCTCCACCGTGGTTCGGATTCCACGTTAAACTGTAGGTCCTCCATTTCATCCCACAATCACCCTAACATTACACAATAGTGTAAGTGCGTATAACCCGAACGGGTAGTAAGACGCGGTGCTAATAATAATATTATTTTTTTACTCTTATATATGGAACAATTAATTAATACTGATATGTAGTATTTAGACCTGTGACAACCCGCTTTGGTGGCCAGCCGGGTTATCTAATATGTCACTCTCATGCTAGACTGGCCTCCTGATGACGGGGAGATCGAGGTTCGAATCTCGGTTGGATCTATTGAAGGTGGTTTTATCCAAATGGTTTTCCAATGTCCTTCCACGCAAAAGTGGATGATTACCTCTAATCTAAAACTATTTCTCCTTCATCTCTACCTCATTTATCGTTCCATCATATACTGTGGTCGATTAACAATTGTGTAACATGTACCAGATAACACACAATACTTTCACTTCCTTCAAAATAGATAATATCATTGTTATTAATATTATGTGGTTGACTACTGTGGAATATTAATCAAGTACAGTAGTAACTAGTAAGTACCAGGCCCTCTAATTTACCGGTACTGTCCCTCTACCAAGTCCAGATACTGGGGTTTAAACGCTGCCCTGTCTGTATCGATAGTGGAACGGTAGCGTTAACTTGGAACTGCTCCAACATTGTAACTGGAGAGATTTAGAACAGGCACACAAAGTATCAGTATCGACACCTCTCGAACAAGAATGGGACGGATAAAACGTACTACGACCGTTTGATAAATTTGCAATGACCAAATTAGCCTTCTGAGATCTCTATCCCTTACCTAAAAATTATAAAATAGCCTTGACACAGTCTGAAAAAAGGTGAATCATTACACCATGTGTTATATTTATAAATTTTTACATTAGTTCAAAACAAACATAAACATATAATTAAAATAGCTTTATATTACCAGAACGAAGAGAGAGCCGTGACAACATATTTAGCAGAAGACTTGTTAAATTTTCAGTATATGGCGGATCAAAGACCAGGATTCAGACAGGTACATTACATTTTACTACATTGCTCTATTTAAATAGATGCTGCACTCTTGGTTTTAATTTCCAAACAAATAACAATTTTATCGCAAAAGAGATAGACACTTAAATATATTAATACCGATAATTTTATGGAATATTGATCAACACAATATTTTTAATCTCCATAAAACTAAAAAATATCTTAGTTACACTAAGAGCCTCAAAATAATTTCTACCTCACCTAAACAAAATGAACACAAACTCTTAGCAATGATTGAATTCCGAGTTTTCAAGTGATGGATCCTAATGTGCTTATTCCAGTGACGCTCCATTTTGTCATCTGCTTCATTATGAGGGGTTATACTATTTAACTGTTTATTTCAATGTTCTTTTGCGAAAACATATATCTGGTGGGTAAACGGGTTATTTTTAATAATGTTCATATTTATTTGGCAAGGTGTAGTGAATAATAGGGTTTATATGGTTGGTTATTCTTTTTTATTGCCTTCTCCTTATTTTATATAAGCTTTAGGCCCAATATTACAATGTCACGTTAAAGTCATCGTAACGTAACTATTTGTGAAGTCTAACCTTTGGTTAAAATTGGCGTTGGGTTTTACAATACTATTTTGATGTGCTCGACAAGTTACGGACGAGTGCCTTCAGTGATCATCACGTAAATGTGCAGCTATGTGAAGCAAGACCACGCGTAGCCCCCTCAAAGAAATAACTATTCCTAGATTAGAAATTGTTAGCAGTTATAATTTGAGCAAGGTTGCTAAAAGGTGTGCTCAAATCTACTTTTTTTTAAGGTTCTTGGTGTTTGTTTTATGGTCGGATTCTTCTACAGTCCTGGCTTGGATTTGTACCAACATCGTACTATACATGTTGTTGACATAATGCATTAAGCTACTATCACACGACACTTGCTTGTACTAGAAATCAAGTGTGCTAGCTAATGCCTAGATTTCTGTGTATTAGTTAGTACAATAGAATAGGGACTATAGTATTCACAAGCTGTTAGTTTTGTACTAGGTTCTAGTGCAAATATTTAATGAACGTCAGAGCATATATTAATTTTGGGTGCAGCAGCTGCATTAATTATTAATAATGATATTGAAAATTATGAGAGAGAGCGTAGGAAAAGAATATGGACACGGGATTGGCTAGAAAGATGAAATAATGGTCACGTGATGCTAAAAATTATACATTCGGAGGTTAGTAATAAACATTCGGGGTGACACTAACGTTTAGTTTGTCGTTTTTATAGGGCATGTTTTTAATTAAATATATATAAAATATATTGTCATATTGTGGTAATTTGGTATTATATAAACAAAAATGTTAAGAATAATTTTCTTCCAACAACAAAATCACATCCGATGACAATGTCGGTGCCATTTCTACCATTTTTCGACACACAGTCTCAGCGCGCAACTAGTATAAAAAATAGCGCTTGTTCTATCCTCACAACTAGTATGGTAGCCAGTATTAAGCGGCAGAACCAGTATACTTGTTCTGATTCATACGACGCTGTAACCTTGTTACAACAAACATGGGAGGATTGTAACACTCACCTATGTTGCCCCTGTTGACTCGCTTGGAATGGACTTCAAATCACGAGACACTCTCCCCAACACGCACTACATTCGACTGAGCCGGTGTTCGAGACTCTCCACTGGCGATGCGAAGCGGTCTCCCCCCTTCCCCCTTCGTCAGACAAGAAAGCAAGTGAACATCACCGAGCGCCCCTAACGAGCAAATTCTGGAGCCTTCGATAGAATATGTTGTGCGTGTGGCCTATGCTCCAGAACTCTCTGGCTGGTTCTAGACCTTCCCCCGCCCCCATCTCACCACTCTGAGAGCACATGATAATTTCAGGGTATAAAGGTGTTGAGGTGCAACGAGTTGGCACGCATTATTACTCAGGGCTTTTAGGAGGTAAGAGTCTTACTTCATAAGTGGGCTCGTCGTGACTTATCAAAATTCTCTTTGGCTTCAATCCTTTTTTGTATTCAAAATTCAATCTTTCGGACTTCTTATAAATTATGTATTTATATACTTTATTTATTTAACGAGCACTCATGACTGCGGGGTATTGGCACCCATCCTTACGACTATGGTAACTATAGGGGGAACCCATCAGGTTCTCTTGTTAAGGTTTCAAATTTCCACTTCGCGGAAAGTTCGCTCTCCGGTGCATTTAATCTTGGCGGTCGCAAATAATAGATATTATCTATGGTTATGTTTCTTTTGCATAAACAAATAGGTGGTTAAATGTGGGGCCACGAACTATCTAAGAGAAACACGGCTGTGTTTTGTAATGTTTATTATTTGTATACTTAGGGCTGTTAGTGAGTCGGGCCAGTTCCCGTTATGTTTAATATGTTTGTATACCTAGGATCGTTAGTGAGTCTAGATAGCTTATTGTTACGTTTAATATATATATATAATATTCATGGTTGTTAGGGAGATTTGGGGTAGTTTATTGTTATGTTTAAGAAATATAAGTTTATGGGTTCTTAATAGTGGGGCCGCAGCCCACCTAGCTCACTAATCCCCGAACGGAGTCCAACTTATTGCTTAAAGGGTGGAGTTACTATTATTGGTCTCGAAAACTTGGTATTCGTTTTGGTGCTATTGATATGCCTATCGGCTGCTGTAGTTAATAATGGGGTCTTGGCTCCCTTTGGACTATGCTAGAGCTTGGGTAGAGTCTGGGCTATCATTTGAGATTTGTAACGTTCGATGTATGTAAGGAGACTAATTTATCAGCAATTTTGGGGTCACCCGTTGGCGGTGCCATTTCTAGGGTCTTAAGATAAGACTGTATATATTTTGTTATTGTTGTATCGCCCTTCTGGCATGTGTTTATGTGTTACCTCACCCGTCTGGTGTATGTTGCCGCTCGGTGCTTGTAAACTCTAATGTGCCGCTCCCCCATCGAGCTGTATTTTGTTTGAATGAATAAACATTATAACTCTCTTGTTTCCACCTTTTTCCATTATTTGACTGGGATGATGAGGAAGGCTGGTTGCAACGCTAGATAATAACGTGCTAGATAGTGCTGGATTTCAAGTATGAGCTAGTGTCGTGTGATACGGTTTGTACCGTGGATACAGACTGACCCGGCACCAACAACAGTTTTCTACCTACCCTATTCACCAGAAAGGCCGAGGTCTCGTAAAACAACAACGATCACGCCACGGAACGACCTTGTTGTACGCACTGCATAAAACTTTGAATGGGAAGTCAGCCACTTACCCATCTCTTCTCCAAAATAAGACAATCTGTTCAAAGCGCGCATGCGCGAGAGTGCTATTATAAGTGGATATCAGTGGTTCGGGCGTCCGAGGTCACCCCCACCCCCGTGGCTATGTGAGTCTCAACTGCGCTGTGGAAGAGTGGGACCTTGTGATTGGATATTGGTGACGACTCGATGATGTAATTCTTTCCTAACATGTTTCCCCCGCTGAGCAGAATCAAATATAAGCCTGTGGCCTGCGATGAATGGCACTGTTTGAGGCCGGTTAGGTGTAAGGAATACTTGGGCGCTTTGTAGGCCCCTAGGATCGCCTTAAACGTAAGCTATTGTTATGAAGGGAAATTAAACTTAGACCATGGACATTGTATATATCAGGTTATGGTTCAAATCATGGAGGAGTTTAGGAAATTTATAGTAAATGAGGGAAATTAAACTTTGACCATGAACATTGCATATTTCGGCTTATGGTTCAAATCATGGAGGAGTTTAGGAAATTTATAGTAAAAAAGGGAAATTAAACTTTGACCATGAACATTGTATATTTCAGGTTATGGTTCAAATCATGGAGGAGTTTAGGAAATTTATAGTAAATGAGGGAAATTACACTTTGACCATGAACATTGTATATTTCAGGTTATGGTTCAAATCATGGCGAAGTTTAGGAAAATTATTGTAAAAGAGGGTGGTTAATCTTTGACCATGATTTTTCTATATTCAGGTCAGGGTTGGAATCATTGTCATAAGGAGTCAGTCTGTCTGGAGTTGTTAAGTGTTTGTTGATTAATTGGGAGATACCAAGTCTTGCAACTGTTAGATGACTTTAATTCTTGTTGGTTTATTTACTATCTCATGGGAAATGTTAAGTATTAGGTTAATTATATTGTTAACAGTCAGATGACTTTAATTCTTGTTGGTTTATTTACTATCTCATGGGAAATGTTGGGTATTAGGTTATTTATATTGTTAACAGTCAGATGACTTTAATCTTATATGTTATGTCTACAATCATCGAGACCTATTAAAAGTTGGTTTGATGGTAATGTTAACTTACAGTTTTGAGAACATTATATTCACATAGGGGGGTATATTACATGCACCCCTTTAAGTTTTTTTTAATAGGGACGATTTCCCTGACAATGTCAAATAATGATATCCTGTTGTGTATCTTTAATTATGAGGAGTATTACTTTGTTATTCATACCCGAGTATTGATATCTATCAAAGTTGGATATACCAAATTGTACAAATTATTCGATGCTGATAATCATCCAAATAAACGAGCCCTCGGGCTGTATTTGTTACCTTCGCTTGTTCTTGTCTGAACCCAGACTACCTCATGGTTATGTCCCTTAGGCTTAGCCATAATATCTCTGGTAAGACAAGGGTGTTGTTGGGCTTGCTGAAAATAGATAA
>CABFVX010000624.1:44419-62835 GCA_902151425.1 Timema shepardi | reverse complement strand
ATTCGAGCTCAACACGACTAGCGCGTTAGCCAACTACGCCACCGAGGCGGGTGTATTCCGTAACAAACTGGACTCTCTCTTTCAGTAGAAAATCCATATGGTATGAAAAAGAGACCAAAGCTGAAATGAGCGCATTTTTAAAATAAGCAAAAACTTACAGAATAGGAAATTATGGGCACTTTAGTATTAACATATTATTCTTGTAACATGAAACACATCTCAGCTGCCCGTGTTTTATATTCAAGGAAAATAAAAGGCAAATAAGCTAAATCCAGTTTCCAGTAATTATCTCTCATACGCTGACAAATAAAAGCTTAGATTAAGTTAAGATTGGTATTATTGCCAAAATAAGCTATTAAAAGTATTAAATATTTCAAGGACGTTTTTATTTATGTGTTTGTCACGGTGTCTACTCAACTTGACCAATGAAATTCCCTGATTTCCCCTGATCATTTCCTAAAATTCCCCGACTAAAAAAGTATGTCACATCCTTTTAACTCACCCCCCCTCCACCCTCGTTTATTATTATTATTATTATTTTTATAATAATAAGTTTTAAAATTTGAATTAAAATTGTTTATTAGGAATTAAAAATATATTACACAGCTACAAGCAAAAAAAAATGACATAATTTACTGATTATTGTATTTCATATGTTGAGTAAAATATCATTTTCCCGGATTTTTATTGTGATTTACCAAATTCCCGGCTAATTCCCGTTTTCCCTGATCTTCCCGGATGGTAGACACCCTGGTTTGTACTATGTCAATAGTAATAGAATACAAGCATGAAGGCAAATATTGCAATTTGCACAGTTGGATAAATATTGTAGGAATCATATTATAATTATTTCCCTTATTTTATTACAAAAAAATCTAAATCATATCAACATCATTATTAAAGACTTAAGAAGCCGATGAAGTGAATAATACCAAGATTTATGTTTTGATCATTTTGAATAACTATACAATTAAAAGCAAACTCGTGTGAGAAAAGAAGAAACCCAAATAATGACAATCATATACAGTCCTACTCCATTAAGAGTATACTATTCCTAGGTAGTTTTTGAATATATTGATTGGTTTCTTTGGATGGATATTTATAGTAGAATGCATTCCAATCTTTCAAAACCAATATGGCTGACCAATATTCTGGTTTCTTTGATGAGTTAACTTAATTTTACTGTATTTTGTTTGTAAAATTAATCATAGGATATTTAGAATATTGGTTATAAAAAAACTCTTAGGTGGCATTGATGACGAGTACCATCCCCCCCAAATTAATTATTTTAGAATTGTTATATTTAGATTTTATGAGTGTGTGTTAATAAGTTGTGGAAAATTGGGGGGGGGAAACTACATTAAAGACACAGCATTTGGCTGTGTCTGAATAATCTGTTCAAGGACCCTTAAAAAGCCAAATCAATGGCATTGACTTAAAAAAACATAAGTCATTTTTGATTGTTCTGAATTCTCTTGAAGTGCGCTGACGCACTGCTCACAACATACTTTAAAAACATTGGACCAAATATATGCAAACCGATTTGCCGTGTTATTTGTTGATTCAGTTAGATTTATTTCTTACGAGTGAAAAATCCAGTTTTAAGGGGAAACGTTGTACAAAGGTACAATTTGGTAGCCTTGTGTTTTGCAGGGCTCTTTTGGCACAAACTCAACAACTAAATGTCAAATTTTCCGGTTGTCGATATTTGGAATAGTTTTAGTTTGTGGCTTTTAACAAATCTTTGTTTAAGTACATTCATTTTTAAAACCCTACTGACTAGTTTGGCCCCTAAAACTAATTTAATAATACAATAATAATAATATTTAGCACCGCGTCTTACTACCCGTTTGGGTTATACGCTTTAAGTACTAATTACTCTAATGGATTAGGAATTGGGAAGGTTGAATTAGAGGAAGTGAACCCGCATTTGCGTGGAGTGAGAGTGGAAAACCATTTAGGAAAAACCTCCCCCAGTTCACCCGACCGAGATTCGAACCTCGATCTCCCCGTCCTTAGCAGTCGAGCTCAACACGACAAGCGCGTTAGTCAACTACGCCACCGAGGCGGGTTAATAATACAGTAACTCAACCTAGTAAAAAACATCAAATTTATATAGGCATATGCTCGTATTTATAAAAAAATTGTTTTTTATGAGGGAAGAATATTTTGGTGGTTGTTTGGTGAACAATAAATAAAATATCTAAATTTAGCTTTTATTAATTTTATATCTACTTCTAGCCATAAAAAGTTCCGTGGTGTGAGCCAACGATGATAGTGCCAACACTTGAGAAGAGAGGGTGTCATGCGGTCAGCACGAGCACTCTAGCCATTAATATCAGTTTTCTAGACTAGAAATACTAGGACCTACTTCTAATCCAAGTTGCATATTGTATCCTCACGAGTATTGAGTTGGACCCCATTCCAGATCCACTGCTTCATGGATACATTTTGGAAACGTAACGGATCGAACCTAGGACCTATGAGTCTGTATAAATAATGCTAAGATGCTGGTGTTTTAAAGTAAGTTTTAATTTTAATTCACATAACTAACAAAACAATTAAATATAGAAATACAAATTATAGTCCTAAGTTCACTTACCATGTCCGGCGTTACAAAATCTGTAGAAGAATTTTTGAAACATGATGAGCATATTCCCATTGTATTGTAAATAAGAGAACAAAAGGTGTTTGTGATAATTAGTTCGGGATACCATCAAAGTGTTTACAAAGTAGAGGAAAACTTGACATAACGAGAACTCATACAGCTGTACCACCCTAGTTATGAAATGTATCTAATGTTAAGACTTTTCGATAAACTAATAAACTCAATATTTTAATAGGAGATATAAATAGATAAATATTTAAGTTGTCCCAACACTAATAGATATATTATTATTGTAGCGAAAATCCCGGCCCAGCAAGATATATAAAAACATATATATAGTGTATTAGTTATTCTAAAGACAAATAATATAAATTATATATAGTTTACATAATTAGAAAAACTATATTATGTTGACAAAATATACAATTTAACATTCTCTCCTAGAGTAAGGCAGGGCTGCCTCACGCATAATTTTGAGGCTGGGTAAGCTTTGATTTTAGCAAGCCCTCTTTAACTACCTATAAACGTTAAAGGAACTCATTACAAGATGGTGAATTTCTTATGCTTTCTTTATCATTGCTAATTTCATTTTTATTAAAGTTTAAAAATATATATATTCTTATGTAGTTCTAGTGAAAATTAAAAACTTATGATATTTTCATTTTTGTTAAGAAGTCCAGGATAGAATTTATAAAATAAAAAAATAGATATTTGATTTATAACATTATTTCTATTATTTTAGACTTGAACTTAGCAGAACATGTTTATCTGATGGAAGATTCAAAAAATTAAAATTATTTACAAATTCTATTATTGATCAGGAAATATATATAAATAACAGATGAGTTGATATTTTAATAATTTTTTAAAATTTAAATCTTGTGCCCTCACAATAAAAAAAAAAGTCACGAGAACCACTACTATAAAGATTAAGATTACCAGTCGTTCCCAAAATAAGATTTTTGTCCTGGATTTGTTTATTAAACTAATATGATTTGAAATGTAGATTAATTAAATAAATTTGTGTTTTAATAAAATCAGTTGATACAAATTTTAGATGTAATATTTGGAAAAATGCATATTATCACTGCGCGCAACGAGTACCTTACACTCATTCTGACCTTTTTTTTTCCAACCCTTTGTCTCCCACTGTGCTTAGGCCAGATTACTAATGGCAGTCTTCGAAAATTTTAGTAACAACATTTTCATTTTAATCTAGATGAATGAACCTTGACTAATATTTTGGTCTAACAAAGGGAACACATTCTCCTATTAATGCTCTATCACTAAATCATTGTGACCCCATAAACATTGTGCAAGTAATTAGTACCTTCCAAGCTGTGCTTGCTGTTTCCCCCCCACTTTATTGCCTAATTGATACTGCAAGTCATAGTCATGGACTGACAGGATTAATGACAATATGAGCATGTGAGGCGAAACCACTGCTGGAATGGGTTTGTCAGCAGCTAAAATTCATAAAAGTTGTTTGTAATCTGTCACTGCTGTAAATTTGCGACAAAGGAGGTTTTACTGAAATTTTGTCACCCCAAAGACAAGAGCTAAGCCTTTTTTTTGTATATTTGTGAATAGTTGCGCTCTGCTTTGGTGAACGTCCTAGACCCAAATGCTATTGGCTATTCTGTCCCATTTTCCATTATGTAGGCTAGTTAGTAGCCTTATAGCTGTATGCATGGCTTTCCTATGTTATTGAGTCCAGTTACACTCACTGTATTGATCCAATAGACGATGGAGTGGTCCCAGGCTTTGTTGCATAGAAAACGCTAATAAAAATTCAACAAATCTAAGAATTAATGTTACTGTGTTTTATTCACAGGTTCTGGAGCCTTCTGAATAGCACTCACTTTTTCAGACATTGGGTTTAGGCCTGAAGCATCAATCCGATATCCCAAAAAGGTTGTTGCTGAGACTCCAAACTGGCATTTTGCTATTTTGACTCGAAGGCTCGCATCCCTTAGTCGCTGAAGCACCTGACACGATTTGTTCTTGTGTTATTGGAATGTTCTACTTGCCACTACAATGTCCCCCAGTACGATTGTCACTCCCTCCATATTTGAGAATATGTTTGCCATTATTCTTTGGAAAATGCCTAGAGCCACGTTAGTCCCGAATGGCAAGCGGTGCACCCGATGGAGTCCTCTGATTGTGTTTACTGTTAAAACATCTTTAGTTTCGACATATACTTTGAGCTGCATATATGCTTGCTCTAAATCGATTTCTCAAGAAATTGTTTGTCCTGCTAGCTGTGTGAAAGTCTCTGAAGCCGTAGGTAAGGGGTGTGTATCATGGCTTAAGGCTTTGTTCAGTGTTGCACTGTAATACCCACAAAGACGAAGCTCCCCATATCCCTTTTCAATCATATCTAGTGGTGTGGCCCATAAAGAGTAGGTCACTGGCTCAATCATCCCTAGATAAACTCGCCTCTGAATTTCCTTATGCTCTTTGTTTCACAAATGGTACTTGCCTGGCCTTGCAATATTTTGGTGATATGTATGAATCCAGCTCCAATCTCACCATAGGCCCATTAAACTCTTCATATGTGTGGTCTGCCACTGCAGGGTAACCTTCTACCAAGGCGCTTAAATCCTTAATCTCACTCGGAATTAGAAGGGTCATTTTCACTGTAACCTTATTGTTTGTCCTGTATCCATTTACTGGTAATCCTGGTTGACTATTAAAGTGATGCCTACAACATTTATCCCGTGAATTGTGAGCTCAGGGGGCTCAAGCAATGGTCTTCCAAGAATACTGGGTCCATGGCCTGCGGCTATTGCTAAGGTTAGGGTTGCTCGTCTTTCTTTAAATTGAACCTCTACTGATCTCGAACCTAGTAGTCGAAGTGGTGTGTCAGCTCCCCATATACGCAAAGCCACGTCCAAGGACTCTAACTTGGGTTGGTGGGGCCATAATGTTTTATAAGTTTCCTCCAAAACAGGGTCAGGGCGAACCCATGTCTACCTCCATGGTGTGAAACATACCATCTAGGCGCAGGGACAATTTTATCGCTGGCTTTGTGGGTTGCCTCTTGGTGTCAGGCACACTGGGTTTTGATTCATCTTTAATACTATATAGTTATAGCTCTTCTACTGAAAGCTCTTCAGAATCCTGTTTATGATGCTCTATTATATCCGTTACCTGATATGACCTTGCCTCGTCTCCAAAAGACAAACAGCCTCCACATGCCCTCCATCACCAGATTATCAACTGGATACAAGTTTTTTTGAAGGTTGTAAAGCTATAGAAGACATAAACACATCCTCTATTTTAAATTCCCTACTGTCATCTGAGACAAATGTCCCAATTTGACTCTCCTTGGCTGTTGGCATTAGCTACTTTGAGAACATTATGCTAAAGCCTGCCCGGTAGAATTGACAGCAACACGTCCCACACTAGATTTAACTGTATCCATAACCTAGTTATTAGATAGTGATAGTAATTTTTAACTAGTTTGAGAATTTGGCTGCATATTTGAAAATAGTTCCATCATAAGCAATGCATTATGGCCGAATCGACATCACATTCGTCTCCTGAATCCACCGTATGTAAAAATACTAACAAAATGTCTCGGCCTTTGATATAAAAGCCACACACATCTGTTCAGCACCTATGACAAAATATCGAATCCTCAGATCAATTTATTCACGAATCGATAGAATCAGCGTTTAAAAAAAAATTAATCAAAGAAAACCGAGTACGAGGAGATTTGTTTGAAAACGTTGATGTTCTATGCATGTTTATGTGGTATATTTTATTTTGCAATGTTGTAGGGGCGCGAAATTTTGTATTCCATTAAAGTAGTAATTTGGTTTAGATTTTGGCGGCTACGAATATGATCCATGCGATGGTTAATCTATTTACGACTTACGTACCTTGTTTGATGTCTTATGACAAATATATCTATACTCTATTATGATTAATGGTCGAATGATATTTTTCTGAGTTGTTTACCAACTTTATAATAATATTGACAACTTCAAGTAAGTATTCTTGGACTTATTAAGAAAATTTGATTAAAACATATTCAATTCTACTTTATGAACACTGTCAAGGGCTACTAAATTTTTGTCAAATATAGTACAGGCATAAACAAGTCGTAACCCAAAATGTTTATAAAATTATACTTTCAGGGTCTAAATATAAACACCTTTTTTTTCTAAAATTATATTTTCACAAAAATAACACCACCAAAGAACAGCTTTACTTCATTTGACATAAAAAAATAAACTATGTTAAGGTGCGGCAGAAGGAAGTGCAATTATTTTTACAATTTTTATAGAATATAGATTTTTGGTTAGAATAGATACAATATTTCTCCAGTAGCAACATAGAGTTTAGTTTTCTGAACATGCTAATATCAACAGATCTTAAATATCGGTCAAGCGTGCCCTGGAATTTTGTCGAAACCTTTTCTCTTTATTTATAAAGTGTTGACAAAATTCCAGGACCACCTTGACGGATATTCAAGATCTGTTGATATTAGCAGGTGCATTAAACTAAACTCTATGTCACTACTGGAGAAATAGTTGATTTAATTTGGACAAAAAAAATTAATGCCATAAAAACTGTAAAATTATTCGCGCTCCCTTCTGCCGCACCTTAAAATATAAATACAATTTAAGTACATAGGCCCTAGCACGTTTTATCCGTCCCATTCGTGGTC
This sequence comes from Timema shepardi, assembly GCA_902151425.1. Lineage (NCBI taxonomy): Eukaryota > Metazoa > Arthropoda > Insecta > Phasmatodea > Timematidae > Timema > Timema shepardi. The sequence continues at coordinate 55,549 of CABFVX010000624.1, read as the reverse complement.
ATTTCTTTCTTAAAAAAATATCCAAAATATTGATATAAACCATAACCTCACATTATTCCAAACATAAAAAGATGTAGAATCGATTTGGACAAAAAAAAAAGGCAAAAAAACCCCCAACCAAAGTCAAATAATAAAAAGTTCCACTCACTTAAGCAGCATGGTATCTCTCAGCTGTCCAGAGCTTTTTGGAAATAACACAACACAACTCTCCAAACATAATCTTTACCATTTTCACGAACACATAAAAACACTTGACCGTGCAACTAACTTTTAAGTTGTAGTTACATTTAACTTTAAGTGATTTGACTCGTAGATGACAAGTATCCATAACGACTAAATTATTTATAGACAAAGTATTACATACTATTGATGACGTTTTGGAAATAACACAACTAGTAGGTTAATTATCATCCAATCCAGCTTCACATAACCTTTCATGGGTTAATACATTAAATTATAATCATAGATAAAATACACTATATACTATATATACATAAGTTTCAAAAGTCCCCCCTCCCCCCTCATACTGCTGTAAAATATTAGCCTAAGTAAAATGAAATGTAAATATTGATAGCTACGATTTTATATTAAAAGTGTATATATCATATTTTATAATATTTATACTATGCACCACCTATTTTTTGGGGTCACGAGCTGCGTTTGCTCAGTGCCCAGGGTTCGAACCCGGCCCGAGGAGTGCAGCGAAACTCCCTTAAGGCTGAGTGTCTGATGTTTCCTTGTCTTTGTGCTTGGCACATCGGTTTCCCCTACACCTTTTTTTTTGGTAAAGAGGTGTATTACAACAACACTACCAACACCAGCTTACCCTTGGCTCGGTCTCCAAACTGTGTTTTAAATAAAAAATGTTTGAGACTACTTTGTTTTTCAGTACTGCCAACACTTCACTATGGATCTTGAAGCCTGTTATACCTTATTTGATGCTCTTCAACTCATCAAGAATACATCAATGTGTGTCATTTGGTAGGTTATCCTTTAATTAAATCGGTAAATTCAACTCTGTTTTGCATAACGTAATCAATTCAGGGGCGGCAGAACAAGGGAAGGGTAATCGTTTAGCTCCCAACAGAGAAATGACAAGTAACCAGATTTTTCTCTCTCTCCACATTCTGTCCATACAAAAAATATTTTGGAGCGAAAATAATCTTGTCGCATACACATCTATGCCATATTTTTTTGAATCCCAACATCGGTAAAAACGTATTTGTGTTTATAGAATTTCAAATATTAATAAAAATATGGAACTGAGAAAGTTTTTAGATGATTTTACAATTTTCACATAGCCAACACTGTGGCCAAAAGCAAAATCGCCAACAATTCTGTTCTTTTTGTGGATCTCGGAAAATATAAGGTCCTATATCTCGGGGGAAATTACTTGTCATAAAATGTAGAATATTAGGATTAAGCTCAGCAAGACTGTTAATAAGCTCATGTGTTAATAAAATGGGCTTAGTAATATGGTAATTAAACTTAGTTGAATTCATATATTGGTTTCAAGGTCACTGTAGTTTTAGTTTGAAGGCTAAATATTCTTCACGTCAACGTGGCTCAATATTATATTTAATTTGTGTTTTCAGTTTGGAAATGGTACAAGACCCAGTGTTCACCAGATGCCAGCACATGTTCTGTCGAGTGTGCATAACAAGGATCTTGAACAGCTCCACAAAGGTTGCACATTGTCCGCTCTGTAACACGCTATTGACCAAAAGGAACTTGGTAAAAAATGAGCATATCAGCAAACAAATAGAATGCGCTCATCGCCTTATCGACTCTATAACCGAGGATTTGCCAATGGAACGTGAGTGGATATGAGTTACTCATAAATAAAATAAATTTTTGTGTTTTTTCATGCGTTTAACACACATTAACTACATTTACATGGGACTTCCTGATTGTTGTAAATTTAAACTTGATTCTGCCAAGTGCCCATGGGTATACGACATAACACTTAGTTTTATTAATCCCAGACTATGTACCTCCTCGATGGCACTTAAGTCTGATAGTCTAATTAATGTATTATTATTAGCACCGCGTCTTGCTACCCGTTCGGGTTGTACACACTTACGCTAATGTGTAATGGTAGGGTGATTGTGAGATGAAATGGAGGACCTACAGTTTAACGTGGAATCCGAACCACGGTGGAGGCCTGGCATTCCCCACGTTCACAAGATGTCTTGTCAGAGGTGAAGGAAGGGTTTGGTAATCAAATAAATCTGTGCCGGGACCGAGGATTGAACCCCAGCCGCCAGCACAGAAGTCTGACACCTTACCCCTAGACCACCAGGTCACCTCTAATTAATGTCGATCTCAACGTGAGACAATATAGAATATTATGTCTTTCTTTCCTACTGTCGTGGCTTTGTTTAGCTTATAAATAAAGTGTTATTAACATTTGGGACGTCTGTTTGTACTTGACATAACATCAGGTTTACGTTTGAAGGCGTGCGTTAGCTAAAGGGGTATGAGATTAGTACATGAAGGTCAGCGTGTAACACTAGTTTCAAAGTGCTCCATTTATAAAACATTGGTGACCTGGCGGTCTAGGGGTAAGGTGTCGGACTTCTGTGCTGGGAGTCCGGGGTTCAATCCTCGGTCCCGGCACAGATTTATTTGATTACCAAACCCTTCCTTCACCTCTGACAAGACATCTTGTGAATGTGAGGAATACCAGGCCTCCACCGTGGTTCGGATCCCACGTTAAACTGTAGGTCCTCCATTTCATCTCACAATTACCCTACCATTACACATTAGCTTAAGTGCGTATAACCCGAACGGGTAGTAAGACGCGGTAATAATAATAAAAATATAAAACATTATTTGTTTGGTTAGCTAATGTAATTTATATACATACATTTTTTTTTGGCAAAGTGGTCACACTCTAAGCTAATAATGATAATGGTGGTGGTGGTGGATGAAGGCAACAACGAATATATTGACTGTGCCAAGTCACCTTTTTCAATTCGAAGCCAAGTAATATCTTATATATTGGCTATTTATATAACCGTATAGAATGGAAATAATTGAGGATTCATCTTTATTGGCAAAGCAAAGTAAGTGTGCAAGTTGGATTGTTTTTCAAAGCAAAGTTAAAGTTGGTATTTTTTTCTAAGGCAAGTTGAAGTTTCGAAGCTCCACACACCCCCATTCTTAACACCGTGAAGGTTGTCATCGTTACAAAACACTCTCACCTGCCAAATCATTTGGACCTGCTTGAAGCTGTATGTTGCCGCTTCTAAAATTCGGACTTACTTTGCGGCGAATATTACTTTACTAGTACAAAGTATGTGCACGTTTCTTTGCTCGAAGGACCTAGGTTGCATGATCTTACTGTTCTCATCTCATAAAGCGAAAAGAGGTTTTCCTTATTGCATTATATCATTATATATTTGCATCCAATGTCGTTTTCCTGTGTTTGTCCTTTATGTTTATACCTTTTACATGTTCCTATCTATGTGTTCTATCTTTCTTTACCATTTTCCTTTTTCTCCCCTTTTGTGTTTTTGGTTTTCTCTTTTAGGAAGTTGCGTTGCGCGTTTCACACTCCTCCCAGATGAGTTTCGATAGAATGAAACCTAGGTCGGGGGGTTGGGCGGTGACAATCAATTTTATTTAAGAGACATCCATTACCTCCTTGTCCATTGGCAGCAGTGTAAAGTGTGAACTGTGTTCTTCTTTTCATTGTAAAGGCCATATTGTGTTTGTCTCCCTTTTATATGTTTCTATCCACCTTTCTTATACCTTCTTCCAAATATTAATATAATTTTAATACTTATTGGTACTAAGCTCAACCTCTAAATCTTCACTCTTTATCTCAATACATATGTTTTTTTAACACTGTTAGAAATCTTGTTTGCCATATTTCGCTTCATGTTTGTTTGTGTTGATCTGATTTCAGTGTCATATTTTGAAAGACCGCCTCACTCAACAAAAGAAGCTCTCACGCCAGTGCCGTATTCAGGCAAACCGGTTGTTTGCAACACAACAATGAATAACTCTACTAATATTGAATTTGATAAAAACAAACTTGACTACTCTACTGATGATTTGGTTAACAATATTTCCCCAGAAATTATGTCACGGGATAAAACAAATTTCCCAGATAAGTTAACGGCGACTAAAACGACCTCTTTATGTCCTACTGGCACACCAAGATTTGGGAAATCCTACGGGGTGCGGAAACCGAGCCTTAATTCTGCGGGAAAGTTGCCCGAGAGTGACAAATCATCAAGTTTGAGTGTCGATGCTGAATCTGTGAGGACTCTCGACTTGAATCTGCCCACAGTAAACAAATCTAACAGTATCGCCAACTGGTTATCATCTCAAACAAATAGTGTGTGTCGGGTCGTGGTGAATAAAATAGATAATTTATATCCTGGAGTGAATATATCAAGCTCGACTTCATTAAACAGTGTTAAAACAGACACAATTAATGAAAATAATAACTTAAGTTCTTCACTTACGAAAAACAAATGTATTTCCACTCTAAAGCACTTCACAAAAGACGAATCGAATTTCGCAATGAAACTCAAAGATGAGCCAAATAAAAGAGATTTAGAAACAATAGACGATAGTTTATTACAAAAAAGAACTGTTCCAAAGGGCATCTTTGATGTTGAAAGTAAGAACGATTCACAGGTCCATAACACCTTTAACACATTTAAAAGTAAACGTCAATCAGACAATGACTATCAAAGTGATGGCATTAACGGAGAAAAAGAGGATCCTTTCATTTTCATTAGCAGTCAGAGGACTCCAAGAAGAGTTCGATACAGGAAAGATGGAGTAAAGATTATTGGCAAAACTAGGGCTTTGCGTCCTGACAAGAAAGCTATCAAACAAAAGGAAGCCGGTAGCGACACAATTCCAAGAGTGATAGCTGATGAGGCTCAAAATGTAAATGTAGACTTTGTTGAAAACTGTCCAGTTAACATCAACGATAGTTTCGACCAAATGGTACAAGATTATAAAAGTCGTGGAAATGCACAAAAGCAAGACGCGGAAATTAGTGAATCAGGTGATGAGAGCGATGATTGTTTGAACTATCTCTTCAAATCACTTGAGGGCGGCTCCTGTAGGGAGGAAAAAGATAAAACGAAAACTAATTCCAAGTTAAGAAAGAAAAGGTTAATGAATAGATCAGAAACTATTGCTTTATCAAAAAATAAAAGTTTAGAAAATGTAATGATGGAAGAAATGGAACAATCTTTTTCAGAAATTAATAAACACAAGCTAAGAAAAGAGAATAAATTGCCACTCAAAGTTACAACCGTAAATCATAGAGGAAATGATCATTCTAGCGCTGAAAACGTGCGTGTTGCGGGGGTAGCCCCCAAAACAGATCACACACAAGTGGGGATAAATTCAAAATGTGATTCGTTCATTGGAAATAAAATGGAAACTCTGGCCAACCCAAGAGGAAAAAATGTTTTGAGTAATTATCTAAATAAAAGGTATAATGATATCATAGGATCTTGTTCTACGGGTCTAGAATTAGTTACGGTAAACAAAGACTCAAAATTACATAATGTTGACAAATCACATTTATATCAAAAATCAATTCTTGGAAGGACTCCTCTTTTAACAAATTCTTGTGATGGTACGGAAATGCTTCCGGAACATAGTCCAAACACATTAAATTGCTCTAGTTCTAAGCCAGAGAATTCTAAACAAGACCAGATCTTATCAGAGACATCTGGCACTGAATATGACATTTTACCAACAAATCCTTCTGTAATAGAAGTAATGGAGTCGCCTGCAAAAAAACAAAAACTTGATATCTTTGACAAAATAACTCAAGAAATCCAATCAAGACTCTTGAAGAATCAGAAATTGGTTTCAAAAAAGGAAGACCCGGGTGCTAAAAATAATCCTAACAAAGAAATAACTTTGGAAACACCAATAGTTGGTTCAGGGGCTCCTGTCGAACTTAAACTTAAGTCAAATATTACGGATACAGTAGAGAGTATGCAAAATAAAACATTAGAATGTAAAAACAATTGCAATGATTCCAAAAGTGTTTTCTCTTTTGACGGATTGGGGTCAGATAAGTTCCCAAGACGAGTGATCGTTCCAACATCAGATGAATCTGATGGTCAGAGCTCCTTGTCAGACTCTCGTCACGCGTCCTTAACATCGATCAAAGAGAATACTTCAACAGCCACACAAAACAAACCGTTGATAAAGTTTTGGTACTTGTCTTCCTTGCGATGCGACAAAGATGAAAAGTTTCTCAGTTGCATGTCCCACTTAACTTGCAACGAGTGCTCTCCACTGGGTCACAGGTAAGATTAGGCTTAGTTATGTTTCCTAAATATAACGTATTAAAGAGGATATCCTGTCTTCTCTTCTAAAAGTGACTACTTTAATATCATTTTACATACAGAGCAATCTTATGGATAATAATTAATAACACTATAGTTTTCATCCAGGTTATTAATAAATTTAACAATATTTAACACTAGTTTTTTCTAGGTGACCTGGCGGTCTAGGGGTAAGGTGTCAGACTTCTGTGCTGGCGGCCAGGGTTCAATCCTTGGTCCCGGCACAGATTTATCTGATTACCAAACCCTTCCTTCACCTCTGACAAGACATCTTGTGAATGTGGGGAATGCCAGGCCTCCACCGTGGTTCGGATTCCACGTTAAACTGTAGGTCCTCCATTTCATCTCACAATCACCCTACCATTACACATTAACGTAAGTGCGTATAACCCGAACGGGTAGTAAGACACGGTGCTAATAATAATAATAATAATAGTTTTTTCTATGACAGGCTATCCAACCTAACAACTGAACTTTCAATTTGTACATGCATGAAAGGTTAGATGTCAACTCTCACTATAGATGGGATTGTAGATAATGAAGATATCGAGCTTTGAATCTCGGCTTGGGTGTACTAAAGGCGGCTTTCCCTAAATGGGTTTCTCTCTCCACGCAAACGCGGGTACATATATATCTAATAAAGCCGTGCCCTTATGGGGTAGGCAAGGAACTGTGTATGTAGTTTCAAAAAAAACAAAACAGCTTCGTATTAATCCATCCTCACTAAATCTATCCACACTTCCCTATCCTTGCATACTCCCTCCTCTTCAACAACTTCCAAACACCGAGTCATGCGTGCTCCCTTAATGTTCTCTTTTTTTACATTCGTCTACAACATTTAGCCACCTTTTGCATGACCTATAACTTCTTTTTTATCCACACACTCTACCTTCATATATTAAACAGATCAAATTTTTGTCTTTATTATGTTTTTTTAATCAGTTTTCAAGTGTAAAAAATTTGGGCACCTGTCGAGTGGTTCGTTTACAATTTCACCAAATTTCAGCTTTCCATCTCATTGAGAAGTACTAGAAATCCTCTGTACAGATATGCAGACACCATTCGACTTTTATTAATACAGATAGTTTCTGATTTTTCTAATATTTATTAACAAATATCAGAGAAAAATACAAATGTCTACTTTGAAAACATGAAAAAATCAGGGAATATTGAAATACAGTTTGTGTTTGTCCTCATATTGCCTGAATGAATAATCCTAGTATTATTTCCAGAAAACTAGCAAGTGTTACAATTTCATTATAGTGGTTTATTAAATTAGGAGGGATAGCCAGAACACTTACCTAGGTGATACTGGAGTAGAAATTGTTTGGATACAACACTAAAAAACACACATTTTTAAGGACCAGCTTTCACTGTCACAGACAACTTCATCAGGCCACAAGAGTAGACTAGTAACAATCTATTTTCTTCAATAGACAGCCATTTCCTTTTTGTCCAATGGCAACAATGTAAAGTGCGAACTGTGTTCTTCTTTTCATTTTAAACACCGTTGTGTCATTTCCTGTCATGTGTTCCATCCCCCACTTCCTGTATCTTCACCCGATAATGATGTCATTACGTTGTAAGTTGAATAATGAGAACACAGCAGTCTCGCTATTATCCGAGGTGGTAGGAGAAACATCCGATTGGATTAAACAATTCCGGATAAACCCAACGATGAGCTTAGGCTCAAAAGCAAACACTGAATAACTATGCCCAAATTATATTGAGTAACTACACCCAAATAATATTGAGTCATTATTTTTTGTTATAAGCAGATGTCCTCCCCACTTTCGCTCAATGACACATTCACAAAATTTCACCCACTTATTTTTCTGTTATTATGTACACCCAAATGCAAAATTATGTTTACATTTATTGTTGAATTTTTTCATCCATGCGTTCAAGTTTTCCCGGCCTGTAAAATCACCGGACAGTTATTTCATAGCGTTTATTGAAATTTTATTAAATAATTTAAATTACTGCCCTTGTTAATGCGACCCCGGATAATCGAAAATCTTCTGTACTTGAATAGGCTAGTCTACATTTTCAAATAAAATATTTTGAATTTTAAATATGAATTAAAAAAAAAAACATTTTAGGCTAGTAATATATTATTACTATTCACATACATGTCATATTGAAATATCTTGATTTTGTGTTTACAATGTGTTTGAACTATTTGTTAAAACTTAAAAATAAATTTTATTATTCTAGGAATTGCCATAGTTTTCCGTGCAACCCAAAAGAAACCTGTGATGAAGAGTGTCAAGCAACAGTCGCTAAACTAGACGTGGGAACTCAATCAGAGAGTCATCTGACTTCAAAGACTAAAAGAACACCAATATATGTAGAAACTGGTGTCCAGACATGTGTGCCTAATAAGTCATTTGGGAATGTTGATAAACTCGATCCAACTAGTCCTACCTGCAGTGAAATCGATCCAGCTAATCTTACTCGCACAACAACAACAAAAAATCCTCAAGAAACCTCGACAAAGTCCACGTGTTGTGAAAACACAAAACTATTAACTTTCTCTTCAATAGAAAAACAAATCCAAAACAATAACGTGAAAAATACAATAGTAGAGAGCACCGATATAGAATTCGTGCCAGAAACAGAAGACAATCACTGTACCGATTCGGAAATATTTTCAGAATCACTCGCGGAAGTTATGTCCGGAGATCACCCGAATGATGGAAAACCTATGAGCAAATGTTCATCATTATATTTAAAACCACCGGTAGGGCTACAGCGAAAACAAAATGGTACAAGTACTTTGCCGAACGACTCATCAAACAGTACTCGAATAATAAATCGTTCTCCTGTGAACATGTTTGCGGGTGAAAACAAAAGTAATATTCATGTTAATTTTGAGGACATGCCCACACAGAAACAAAGTAGTAATGCAAATAATAAACACCTCAGCAGTTTAAGTGATGTTTCGACAGTCCTACTTTCCACCGGGGAAGTAAACAAATACATAAAGGAACCAGAAATCTACTCTAAGAAGAAGAAGGTGAAGACTAATGTATTAGAATCGGGTTCTCATTTAACACACAATAAACAAATGCCAGGGAAATCAAACTGTGAGAATAAGGTAATTATTGATTACGAAGTTAACAACACTGCTCATTCCAAGGCAAATAAAGCTAAAGCTGTTAGACATTTAACTTTTTCACAAAATGTTATCCCCAAGCTAACTGATCCGTCCTCATCGATATTTACAGAAGAAAATACGACTCCCGGTAAAACCAAATCAAAGAAAGTAACCAAGAGAGCTCGCCGAATAAGTACATCGTCGGACTCTGGCGGTGAAATAAGACACGAAGCTCGTAAAAGGAAAATACCGAAAGAAAACATCCTCGTGGAGAATGAAACACTTTCGCCTCGTTATAAAAATGACCATTACTTTGAAAATGATATTCTTTCTTTTGATAGTGATGCGATGGATGAAGATGAGTTTATGAGAAGGGCAGTTGAAAATTGTGAGGTGTCAAATAGTTTATCAATTCTACCACCAGATGCGCCAAAAAATAATAGTTCAAGTACAGGTGCTACCGACGGTTGCGATGTAAATACATCGGTACCGGGCGATGTAAAGTTATCCACACAAGATGGGCCCCAGCAGTCAGGAAGGAGAAACAATCGGCTATTACCAAATGTTTCACTGACATCGTCTCTTCAAGCGCTACTGGAACCAGAGTCCAGAATCGACGCGGAATCCACCCAGCCCCACACGATGGAGTTTCTGGAAGGCAGTCAGAAGGATGATGCTGAAGTATGTAGGACGGTCGAACATGATGTTCACACGAATTCTGACCAAGACATCAGTTCTCTAGGGCCGGAGAGTTATCTACTTGACACACAGCAACAACATGACATGGAGGTGAGAAGGCCATTTTATTGTATGTTCTGAGCTACGCTCACATTTTCATAGGAAGAACCTTTAAATAAATACAACATTGATAACAGTTTATTGTATTATTAATGTTAGTTTATTGGTGGTTTTTATTTCTTTATTTTGAGCTCTTTTCTATTTTTTTTTTTCAAACTGATATATTTTTCTGTTTTCCACCTTTTTAAAATTAATATATATATATATCTGTTAAGGTGGTACAATTTGTAAAACTGTTTTTCCTGCGAGTTAGACCTGCACGCAGCCTCACTAACATCAATAAATTCCCCTCTTCTTTAATCTTGGATTATTGGAAGACCTAGACGCATGGGAGGATAGCATTAAAATATACCTGAAAGATAGGGTGTAATGTTTTGGAAAAAAAAAAATTACTTCCATAATTATTATTCTTTTTCGTGTAAATAAAATATATATAGTAAATAACATTATGAAGTATACATTACATGCTTTAAAAGATAACTTTTAACAATTTTCAATTAAAAAAAATCAAAAACAAAATGAGGGTCCGGATTTGGGCACTCTACTCTATTATTATTATTATTATTATTAAAAAATATTAATAGAAAAACGAGGGTGGAGGGGGGGGAGGCGGCAAGTTAGAAGGAAGTGGCAATATATTTTAGTGGGGAATTTTAGGAAATGATCAGGGGAAATCAGGGAAAAGGTCAGGGATTTCATTGGTCAAGTTTAGTAGACACCATGTCATAATAATTGCTCGATATTTTTCTCCGACCCATACGGCTACGACATTTAGAACATTATCGACCTCTTCGTTAGACCGTACGAGCACGAATGTGAGTTTCTTGATCCTTGCAGTCGTGTGAAAACTCCTCTCCAGTCGTGTGAAAACTACAGAGGTAACCCCCCCCCCCC
>CABFVX010000624.1:24130-42631 GCA_902151425.1 Timema shepardi | reverse complement strand
AATGTACCCCTTGTTCACCATGAAATGTACCCCTTGTTCACCATGGAATGTACCCCTTGTTCACCATGAAATGTACCCCTTGTTCACCATGGAATGTACCCCTTGTTCACCATGGAATGTACCCCTTGTTCCCCACGAAAGGTGCCACTTGTTCACCATGGAATGTACCCCTTGTTCACCATGGAATGTCCCCCTTGTTCACCATGAAATGTTCCCCTTGTTCACCATGAAATGTCCCCTTGTTCACCATGGAATGTCCCCTTGTTCACCATGAAATGTCCCCTTGTTCACCATGGAATGTCCCCTTGTTCACCATGGAATGTACCCCTTGTTCACCATGGAATGTCCCCTTGTTCACCATGGAATGTCCCCTTGTTCACCATGAAAGGTGCCAAGCCTGTGTTTCTTGGTACAGCTGATAAGATTGTGACAAGGTGTGATAAGTCAAGGTAAGATTGCTTGTTGCCCTTCATGTGATCACAGGTCAAGACGATTGTAGTTCTAAAAACTATCAGCCTCACTCAACTTAAACATATTTATAATTGCAAATACTTACTAGTTTTTCTTTAAACTACGTACATTATTTTTCCTCTCCCAAACTTCACTGGGAGTATATTATCTTTTAATATCACATAACTGATGCAATGTGCATGGACATTTATTTCTTTGTTGATTGTGGTTATTTACAGGGATATAAAAACAAGACTAAATTTGGATTCAAGGTGTAAACAAAGTCCAACCCCATCCAAACAATCATCCAACACACTTAACCCGCAGCAAACGACAGATGCCCCCACGTCCTGTCGGAAACGAGCAACGACCATCGACTATCAACCGATGGCTGGAAATGTCAAACAGTCGACCAATCCTCGGCCAGCGAATATCCGTACGCCGTCGTTACCTACAGAGTTGTGTGTTGCATGCAGTGGTCTTACGCTCCAAGATAAACAAAAAGTAGTTCACTTTGCAGACTTTTTCAAACTTTCCTTTAGCAACAGCTATGAGTCTAGGATCACACACTTGGTCGTGCCGAAAGTGGTTGAGAACTTGAGGACAATCAAGTTTCTGTTTGGAATAGCCGAAAAGAAGTGGATCGTGTATCTGGATTGGGTCACAGACTCCATCGCAGCCAACACCCTTTTACCAGAGGTAAGGATATTACAAACGTTTGTGTTTCGTTCCTTTATGGAAACAGTGACAACGCCTGCTTTGATGGTCGACAAACTCGCAACGGACTCAACTGCTGATGACGGGAAGATCGGGGTTAGAATCCAGTTCGGGCATACTGTGTTATTCCCCTTTTCGTTTCCTGCTTATCCACTCAAATGTGGGTACTCTTTATTTTAAATCTATCTTACTCATCCCCACTTTATTAGCGTAATTCATATGTGTATAACCTTATTGAGTATTGAGACGTGGTGGGAAAAAAAACAAAAAAAAATACAGCACCATCGCCTCTCCAAATAGCTCCAAGTGGCTTTTAATTCTTTTAAATGTGTCAATCAAAGACTACTTCAAATATCTTCTAGAGGAATATAATTTTTTTTAATCAAGCGGCGATTACCCCAAATAGTTTCTAGAAGCATCAAATTTTCAAAAATTTTCTCTATGTTCAGCATTTTAAATAGCTTAAAGAGGCATATAATTAAAAAAAAAATATGTGAGAATCACTTCAAATAGCTTCTGGAGGCATTAAAATTTCAATTTTTTTTTTAAAGGAATGACTCCTCCCAAATAACTTCTAGGTTTATACAAATTTTTAAATTTTGGATATTTTAGTGGCAAGGATCCTTGGACTCCCCTTTGGGTTGTAAAGCAAACCCCTTTAAAAAAAATTATATTTTAATTCTGGCTACTTACTACTTATATTGTTCAACCACCACCCCCTACCCCCCCAAAGTAAATTTCTGGGTGCACCACTGTTCATTATCAATATTAATTTACACTTCTAACACATAATTTAACAAAAAAAAAAAAATCAACTTGTATGCTTTAAGAAAAAAAAATCATATCTTTAATCAATAGGTGACCTGGTGGTCTAGGGGTAAGGTGTCAGACTTCTGTGATGGGGGTCTGGGGTTCAATCCTCGGTCCCGGCACAGATTTATCTGATTACCAAACCCTTCCTTCACCTCTGATAAGACATCTTGTGAATGTGTGGAATGCCAGGCCTCCACCGTGGTTCGGATTCCACGTTAAACTGTAGGTCCTCCATTTCATCTCACAATCACCCTACCATTACACATTAGCGTAAGTGCGTATAACCCGAACGGGTAGTAAGACGCGGTGCTAATAATGATAATGATTTAATCAATAGTCTTGTTTTCTTTAATGGTTGAGTAATTGCTGGTAATTTAAGTAACATTCATAAATCCATAGAGTTAGTAAATTTACACATAAAAAATAGCAGAGTAAATATTCACAGTCAAGATTTATCCTTAATTTTGAGAATTACTCTCAAGTACAGCATTCATTTCTCCTATCTTGTAGTTTCATATCCCTACTTCATTGTTTTTATATTAGTTTTATTTAGAAACTTTGTTTATTTTTTTGGAAAATCCCTTTTTATTTTTATTATTTTGTCTCAAGAATGTAATTTGTTATGTAAATATGACCCGACCCGTATAAAAACTAGTGCTTCCTCTTGTAATGTATTTCAGGAGAGGTACGAAGCTCTGGGTAATGATGTCGGCCCCAGGTTGTCGAGACAGACCAATACACCTCTGTTCCAACGGTTTGAGTTCTATTTCGATTCCCTTTCTAGCGGGACTATCGATAAAGCACAAATTGAGGTAAGATAATGTTTGTGACCTCTCACTCGAATCTTTGGGCACTAAATGACCCCTGAGGTGATATGTGGTGCACGTTAAACTGTGTATCTCGTTGAAATATCTACCGATTAGTGGGTCGCTCTCCCAAAACAACTGAATATATTGTGTAAAGAACAAAATAGTGTTAGCTAACGACAAACAAAAAGGTGTATCTGGAAGCAATTTTCTTGCTCATTAAGAAGCTTTAAAGAACACAGCGATGTTTCCCGAACATCAACTTTCCGAGTTCTTGTTTTATCTGACCTCGACCTTGTTGACATTGATTCTGAAACTCTAAAGGAGTCAAAATATCGAGTTTTTGTTTATGTCACTAAAAGTATCCCAAGGAAGGAATTATGATAAGTACTTTAACGCCAACACCTAACATATTTCTTAACTTTAGGGGTGAAATACCGCCCTGTTTATGTTGGCTTGTCTTTCCTCTGCGGTGCTTCATTTTTTCATTTATATCGGCCCGGTGGCGTACCAAGTCTGCGCGCACACAGGTAATGTGTTGCTTGGGAAAAAGTTAGTTCCATCTGTTTTTGACTGTGAGTTGTTAATTAACAAAAAAGGGAATTCAAGACTAACATTTTGGAAATTTCAATTAGATATATAAGAAAGCTAACATATTTTAGGGAAAATCTCATACCCCATGTCCATAAGGACGCCTCCACACAAATATTTAGATGCTGCCTTACAAATGGAGGTTTTTCATTCTGTGTCTTTTTAGCCACAGACACTTAGTGAAGTCGCTTGAGAGCCCCAAATCCTGACCTTACCATTGGTGTAAGGATGCAGATAGGTAGGTCATGTGGTCAGCGTCAGACATACGTTCAGTTTGCGACTCCTTGTTCCTAAGTTCTCTCAAATTGTCACTCTTACACTGGTCTACTATAAAATATTTATGATCAACATTTATCTATTAAAAACATCTTAATCATTAATTTTTATGAACATGTTTTGTATGTTATTGTGATTATTTTTTTTAAACTTCACATCATGTTTTTACTATAATCTAAAATCTTGGTGTTGATGCACCTTAAACAACAAATATTTTTAATTATTTGTAAGCTGTTGATTTTAATTCATCTCGACGTATGGTTTTTGTTCATCAGAATTTGGTAACAACCTGTGGAGCCACGGTAGTGCCTCATCCCATCAAGTTCAATTTATACTCCGGCAAGATCTGTATGATCATTATTGAGACTAGAGAAGAAGATGATGATCTTACCAGGGCAATAGGTCAGTATGTCAATACCATTCTCATTTGTGCTAAGAAAAATGATTGGATTTCATTACATAACATATTTCTTTTTGGTTAAAAATGATGACAGGTGACCTGGCGGTCTAGGGGGTCAGGTGTCAGACTTCTGAGCTAGGGGTCCGGGGTTCAATACTCGGTCCCGGCAAAGATTTATCTGGTTACCAAACCCTTCCTTCACCTCTGACAAGACATCTTGTGAATGTGGGGANCGGGGTTCAATCCTCGGCCCGGGCAAAAATTTATCTGATTTCCAAACCCTTCCTTCACCTCTGACAAGACATCTTGTGAATGTGAGGAATGCCAGGCCTCCACCGTGGTTCGGATTCCACGTTAAACTGTAGGTCCTCCATTTCATCTCGCAATCACCCTACCATTACACATTAGCGTAAGTGCGTATAACCCGAACGGGTAGTAAGACGCGGTGCTAATAATAATAAGGAGAAGGGACTAACATCACCAGACAGGAAAGATTTATTTTCTGTCTCGTGCTTAAGTTAAAATATTTTAATTAATCTTTCTCTGAATATTGTAGCTTTTAACCAGTCTGTTTGGACAGCTCGTTTACAAATATCAATCGAACCATCTTTTTTACATAAATATCAGTTGCAGTTAAAATGCTCTATGCTCTGATCAATAAACAACTTTTTTTCAATGGATTAATTTAGTTTACTCTCTCACATGGCATAACATGGTTATTAATTAGTATATTTTTAACTTGTTTTAATTTGTTATATGTTATAATTTATAATACTCCACATTAATATCACAACCTCATATATTTCCTCTATAACTCTTATGTATTGTATTCATATTGTAATTTTGACTATTATTACTAGAAATTGTTTTGTTATTCACAACTTGTTGAAGCAATTAATCTCTAAACAAGTTTTTTTTTCCTCTTTATAAAACTCTTGAATTTTATATTATTATTATTATTATTATTATTATTATTATTATTATTAGCACCACGTCTTACTACCCGTTCGGGTTATACACACTTACGCTAATGTGTAATGGTAGGGTGATTGTGAGATGAAATGGAGGACCTACAGTTTAACGTGGGATCCGAACCACGGTGGAGGCCTGGCATTCCCCACATTCACAAGATGTCTTGTCAGAGGTGAAGGAAGGGTTTGGTAATCAGATAGATCTGTGCCGGGACCGAGGATTGAACCCCGGCCGCCAGCACAGAAGTGTCTGACACCTTACCCCTAGACCACCAGGTCACCCTCCTCTTTATAAAACTCTATATTTCTCAACTTAATATTTTAGATTCGTTTAGCTTGAAAATTATCTTTGAAGTAAGACAATTATTGTTGGTCCAACTGGTGTGTAATGTTTGACTTGATCCGACAGAACTGTACAACGAGTTCAAGGCCCCCTCCTTCTACCTTGACTTCATCATTGAAAGCATCGCCCAGTTCGCAATAGCCGACTGTTATGATTACGTCACATTGCCCATCACAAAAGAAGACTTCAGGAAATTCGGCTATCCTGTTTGAAGAGTTGTGCGGGGATTCACGAAGTACTCGTTTTATTAATCTTTGTTTTATAATTGTATTTTCCCTCCTTTATTGTATTGTTTTGTAAAGTATTTTACCACATCCCAATGCATTATGGGAAAGTGGGCAAACCATATACTGCAATGACTACTAAGCAGTCATCTTATTGTCTAAATGTAATATTTGTTTGATTCTTAGCCGTTTACTATGGAGTTGGTACCATTGTACCAAGTGTTGATTTTCAACCAAATAAATAATAAATTGGTTTAGCAAAATAAGAACTGCCTGTACTCCTTTATTTGAATATTATTTATGCTTTGATTTCCTCCTGCATAGTATTATAAAATGTAAATCATTCATTATGCCACAGTGAATTGTTTTGTTTCCTTTATTTGACCTATCTCAAAGCATGGACGGCACAAGTTTATTTAGCCTTAGGCTCACACTTCCATTCAAATTTTATCGTTTCTCAATTAAATTCTCTTTCTTTACCAAGCACCCGATATTAGTTTCCTTTTCTTCAACCCAGTCTTGGTGACTCTCTTGGAAAACACTTTGGTTTATAAGAAAAGTTAAATACCTTACTTACGCTTTGGTTTTAGGAGCTCAAAAGTTAGTTGCCGCACTTACGAAAGTACACCACCTATCCCTATCTTGAGCTGGTTCTACCCAGTCCACCTCATTACACCCCATCTCTTTCAGGTCCAATCTAATGTTATCCTCCCATCTGTGTCTATGTCTTCCCGTTGGGTTTCCCAGTCAGTCCCTGAACAAGGTTCTAGAATCTCCCGTTCACACTTCATGTCCTGCCCACCGTAATAAGAGACTGGTTTGTGCTAACAATGTCTTGTGATGAGTACAGGCTGTGTAACTCATCATTGTGTAATATCTTTCTAAATAACCAAATAAAATTAAGTTTATAAATCTAAAATAATCAAGGTAAAATTGAGTGATGACTTTTAAAATATTTAAAGAACATCCCATGGTTCTTTTTCAACTTGTCTTGGTACCTGTTTGGGCTAACTTAGATGTATATATAATTTTTTTTAAATTTTATGAACACACATTAAAAATAAGTAAAAATTGAGAAATATATATATAAAAAGCTTCACGCACTATACAGTTATTTGGTTCCTAAAATATATCATAATTTAATTTACATAGTCATTATACTAAGAAAATATTATTTGTTGATTATGAATTAGTATTCACCTTTCTCATTTGATTAATTGTATTGAGGTTTTTTGTATATGAACCAATCTAGAGTCTAATAGAAATGTATTATTCTCTAAATTATGTTAAGGTAGAATTATAAATCAAAATATTCATACTGTGTTAATTCATTACTTAGGTTTCTTATGTTAATTTATTGTTTCTGGTTTTCCTAGTTTTAGGTCCTAAAAAGATGCTGATTAAAGATTGTAAATTTGATTATAAACACATTTAAAGCATATTTGTTCCTTAAATAATTGTTTTAATCAGTTACACAAGTGAAATGACTTACTATATCTTTAGGTTTAAATTAGGAGGGATAGCCAGCACACTTAACTTGGTGATACTGGAGTAGAAATTGTTTAGATAGAACAATAAAAAACACACAGTCAACCTTACAGTTCAACCAAAAGCTTCAGTCTACTCTCCTGACCTGATGAAGCTGTCTGTGACAGTGAAAGCTTGTCCTTAAAAATGTGTTTGTGTGTTTTTTAGAGTTCTATCTAAACAATTTCTACTCCAGTATCACCAAGGTAAGTGTGCTGGCTACCCCTCCTAATTTAAACCATGATTCAGCCTAGTGCTCTATTCCACATAACCTCTACTATTCATTTCAATTATAACAAGTCTTATGTATCTTCATTTAATTCTTCTTCACATCATGCATGTAGGTAGGTATACATCTGTCCACACACACAGTTCTTAATTTGGTCATAACTAAAATAATTATTTTAGAAAAAAAATTGCTTGAAAAAATATTTTTCTATCGTCTTACATGTGCTTATAAATCCTGATTATTATTTTTTACAGGAACCCCACTTTCTAAAGTTATTGAAACTTGCCAGTTTACAAACATGTATTACGGTAGAGTCTATAATCGGACATTCTGTCTAACCCAAAATATCCTCATTGTTGTGCGGTATCGCATGCATATAATTTTCATACATTGTTTCTTTGTCACACACTGCTGTACTGAATGCACACTCATATTGTTGCTTTGTCTGCCATTTTGTGTACATGTACATCAATATTAAAAAAAATTTTAAATATAGATTACCATAATTAAATTAAAGTTTTGTTTAAATAAAATAAAAGTTCTGTAATTTATTGTATTTGTATTGTAGTGTAATAAATGACTAACGAACCTTATTTCATACATATTCTGCACTTCTAATTGTTTCCATGCCCTTCCCTCTCCATCTGTTGGTGCCGTTTAGGTCGGATTTACGAGACATTATTAATTATGAAGTCACCCGCCTCAGTGGCGTAGTTGGCTAACGCCCGAGTCGTGTTGAGCTCGACAGCCTAGGACGGAGAGATCGAGGTTCGAATCTCGGTCGGGTGAACTGGGGGCGGTTTTTCCTAAATGGTTTTCCACTCTCCCTCCACGCAAATGCGGGTTCACTTCCTCTAATTCAATCTTCCCAATTCCTAATCCATTAGAGTAATTAGTACTTAAAGTGTATAACCTGAACAGGTAGTAAGACGTGGTGCTATATAATAAAAAAAACATTAAGTCCATCTAAAAAGTTATCAAAAGCTTTCAATAATAGCTCCTTACAGATCACTGTACAATTTATTTTTACAATATTAATTAAATGGAAAAGAATTTAAATCCATATGTAATTTTTTATTTCGGTTATTATTGCAACAGGAGTTTCTAGGCTTCCTATTTTTCTCAAAAAGTGATATTATTTATGTAAATACGAGTCAAATTAGTACCCATTAAAAAAAACTAGGACATAACTGTCTAGTAAATTTTTTGTCCATATTGTGTATTCAACTATTTATTTACATTTTTAGAAAAAATATAGGTTTGCAAATTAATTCTAAAAATTAATCTTTATTTTATCTTGATTTTTAGAAACGCATAAAAGTATTACTTAGAAACAAAATAAATTATATAATTTTGTTTCTTGCATTGATTAGAAACATTTTTATTTGATCAAAATATTAGATAGTAAGTGAAACTGTTTGTTGATCGGTGTCCAGCTTCTCGAATACACGATCATCCAGTATATTCACAGTCTCGACGGGGCTCCAGCAGTTTC
Organism: Timema shepardi; assembly: GCA_902151425.1. Classification (NCBI taxonomy): domain Eukaryota; kingdom Metazoa; phylum Arthropoda; class Insecta; order Phasmatodea; family Timematidae; genus Timema; species Timema shepardi. The sequence goes on along the minus strand of CABFVX010000624.1, from coordinate 33,789 downwards.
TGGGATCACTACTCGTGAAAGGATCGAGAGTCTGGAAATCGAGGAGCTCTACATTGTTGGGCAGGACCAACCTAAACAACAACAAACACTTTTAGTTTCTCCTACAGGCCTTCGCATTAACCTCGCAAACGTTGTAGCCCACTTGGTTATTAAATAATCAAAGGTGACTTTGTGGTCTAGGGGTAAGGTGTCAAACTTCTGAACTGGGGGTCTGGGGTTCAATCCTCGGTCCCGGCAAAGATTTATCTGATTACCAAACCCTTCCTTCACCTCTGACAATACATCTTGTGAATGTGTGGAATGCCAGTCCTCCACCGTGGTTCGTATTCCACGTTAAACTGTAGGTCCTCCATTTCATCTCACAATCATCCTACCATTACACATTAGCGTAAATGCGTATAACCCGAACGGGTAGTAAGACGCGGTGATAATAATAATAATAAATGATCGAATGGTCCCGCCTTCTTCCCTGGGTCTCTTAGTGCCCCGATTCTAACTTTCCATCGTTTATTGTTCATTGAATATACCTATACTGCAAATTTTTAAATTAATTACTTGAAAATAAAATATTTAATTCAAGTTATACATATATTTATCCATACAGCAATTTAAAATAATAAAATATGGATATTACTTGTATTAATATGAAGTGTTGGTCAAAGCACATATTCCCATAGTAAATTAATGTGTTAAAATGTTTAAAAAGAAAAAGTTACTTAAAACAAAAGGGTGATTAAAGTTAACAATTATAGTGTAATGATATATCAACCCAAAATGATGGAATTATAGTTGCAGATGTGAAATAGTTGTGTGGCATTGATGACTTACGCAATAGTGTAATATGCAAAGGTAAGCTTGGCGCCATTAAGGTAAACATACCGTGCCTGGAGAGTTGTGGGGAAGCACAGTAACATTATACGCAGCGTAGCCGTTGTATTGGGCTTTCAAACTGTATAGATCTCAGTTTTTAAAATATTAAGGATTTCAAGTGGGATTTAAGAAATAAATCCCTTCTTATGGGCTTAGAGACGTCAAACAACAAGGATATGAATCACGGTTCTCAGCGACATACCTGTAAGAGTGTAGGAAAGTTCTGTAGGGGAGAATGTCCTTGCGATTGCTGTACGTGTAGTCGCCCACAATCGTGTGACCGATGTGGGCGCAGTGAACGCGCAGCTGGTGGCGACGACCTGTGATTGGTCTAAGTATCACTTTGGTGGCGGGATAGTTGTCGAACAAGCCCCGCTGTAGGATCAACATCCGCGTCTGGGCGGGTCGTGGGGATGAGCAGTTGAGGTCGGAGGATGTACACATGCGGTGGCTCCCGCGCTCCTCTCGGGAATCCTCCCCGATCGCCTCGTTCATGTACATCAGTTCTTTCGAGACGTGTCCTCGTAAAACGGCGAGGTAATATTTCTTGGTTTTTCTCTGGTGGAAACATAACGTGGCTTCTGAACAGGCTTTTTTGTTCAACGCGAGGCAGATAACGCCGCTTGTGGCGTAGTCCAGCCGATGAACGAAGTAGAAATCGTGTTTTAGTCCGGGATTGACCAGTTCCGGGTACAGCTTCCGGAGTTGGAGTTGTAACGAAACCTGAGTAGACACAAGACCCACTTGAGACGTTTCAATAAAAACTCTTGGATCATTGTTGAAAGGTCTAAACTTAGAATAGTTAGGCTTGCAGCCAGTGTTGTCTGATTTAAAGCAGATCGGCTCTTTGAAGGGTAATTCAATTACTGATGGGAGTTTAATTACATGAGAAACTGTATAGTTACTATTATTATTATTATTATTATTATTAGCACCACGTCTTACCCGTTCGGGTTATACGCACTTACGCTAATGTGTAATGGTAGGGTGATTGTGAGATTAAATGGAGGACCTACAGTTTAACGTGGGATCCGAACCACGGTGGAGGCCTGGCATTCCCCACATTCACAAGATGTCTTGTCAGAGGTGAAGGAAGGGTTTGGTAATCAGATAAATCCGTGCCGGGACCGAGTATTGAACCCCGGCCTCTAGCACAGAAGTCTGACACCTTACCCCTAGACCGTCAGGTCACCCCCATTTTAATAATATCCAGTCTAATCATGCTCTGTCAGGGCAAGTTTATGTAGTAGGTTTAATCGATACTATATAGTGGACTTGTTTACCTGTTCATCCGGATTATTGCTGTTGATTACAACATCATAACCTTTATTTACTATTAGAAAGTTACAGCTTCGATGCAAAATATTTGATTTTTTACTGAAATCAAACTTATCTCTTGAATTGAACATTCTAGTTTTTATTAAAAGAACCAATTTATACCACACAGCGTCTACATGGCATAAAAATAGTTTTATTAAAGGATCTATAAAATAACCTATACTGTAAATTGGGATCAAATTCATATCACAGATCACAAGAAGTCTGCCAGATCCACAATAAACCAACCATTGATAGCCAACCAGAGCAAAATAAATGGAACTAAGTGAGATTCTAGTTCCAAAACTTCTAATAGATGGCAGTAATGTAGAGAATTAGTTTAAAAAGATCTCATACAAAGCGCTAGGGCAAAAAATATCATATTTATGATTAACTCAGGATCTGCGGACTTAGAACTATAATTCACACCAAGTGTGCTATGTTCATGTAAACAATGACCCTACATAAGTGTGGAGCCTGGTTCTGCCATTATTGCTTGGTATGTGCCTTCAAACCTTATTGGACTCGAAAATAGCACTGTAAGACCGCCAATTTAAGGTGCCACAGTTTCTATATTTCAAATTGGGGAACGAGCACATAGGTGGGGATTGTAGTACTAGGTGCCTACAACAACCCTACGTAGTCGTGGAATCTGGTTCTTATGGAAATTTAGAGATAATCGACTTTGAACCTGCATCCCACACAAAACTAGCCTTCTAAAATCACACCGTCTGGAACTCCAAACAGATGTTCACGAAATAACTGGCTGCGTCAAATATAAGTTTTTATCAAAACAGGTTGCTTCCCAAGGTCACAGACAAATAATATATCCAGACACTCAACCTACAAGTTAAAATGGTTGAGCTCCTTTTGGCAGCTTGAGTTTTTCAACACTAGGATTGCTGCGGTTAGTCCTAACATAACCCAGCAGTGACACTAGCGAAACCCAGTGTTGAAGGACTCAAGCTGGCAAAAGGAGCGCAGCGAAATCCCTGTAAGGTTGAGAATCTGTTTCTTACTTGTCTGTGTCCAAGGTACACTCTGTAGACTTTGTAGCACTTTCTTTTACCATATCTCAAATACAATAGTCTTGCGATTGAACCAGTCTCCTCACCCATAGGCTACCTCTCAAAGACCAGAGTTTTATTGCATTGCATGGAGGCCCCACCCACCCCTCTCCCCCACAGCCTAAAATAATCCGCACAAAGATGATACTTTGTTATTCTTATCTTAACCTAACCATAAGAAAGCGTTGGCTGACGAGCCCAACGCTAACCTCAAGGAATGTTTAGTTATGAAAACAGACAATTTAGTATTTGCTTCAGCTGAGTATATTCCCACTGGTCTCTTTTTCTTTGTGAAAACGTCATAAATCTACTCATGATTATTTAGATTAGCGACTGCGCTCTGATATCATGGTGACGTATCAATAAAGTTAAATTTTAAGGATGTTGTGGTTGGATATGGTAACAACTTAACCAAATGAGCTTGTCAAAGTCAGTATTTGGCACCTCGGTAATGTGCTTTAGGCCATTTACGGGGGAGGGATAAATTGTAACTCTGGTCACCTCATTATAATAAATCTGCAAGGATCAGCCTCCAGCTAAACTGGTTGTGCTCTGGGCTAAAGAGGAGTGGGGGTGGGGGAAAGCATTTTTGCAAGTCCAGAGCGACATAGTGCTTAATCGGTACATCTCAAATCATATAGAGCCGGCTTTATTTTGGTTTTACACCCTAAAACTAATTCTAACGTTTCTTATTCTACGCCACCTGAACTATCTTTTGAGCCAGAGAGATAACTTTGCAACTGGTGAGTAGAAGCTGAGACAGTTTATTGTTTTAGTGAATGGTGACTGGAACACCGCTCAAGTCTTAAAGTATACATTTATAAATATTATTTTTATATTCATGTACATACATATAAATTTGTATTATATATGTTGACCATAGAAGAACACAGGACAGCTATATTTTGTTCCGCGATCATGTCATGTGAACTCTCTTTAAGTAGGTAATTCCGAACCCTTCCTTTTAATTGGGGGAGTTTTATATTATAAATCAATATTTATAGAGTTAAAGTATTTTGATTGTATGTTAGGTGTTTCAGGCAATTTCGCAGTATTAAAGTGCCCGATTCACCATTTAAATTTTCTATTTTATCTATCTGATCAGGGAGTGTGAACTATTTTTATGTATATAATTTCGAGTCTTTCCTTTTACCTGGGGGAATTCAAATAATAGATTTTTTTAGTTATTTTATTTGTTTTTGTTTTCCATTGAATCTCGGTACCATTCAAATTTAACACAATCTTCATAGATTTGTACTGTCAAACAAAGTATTTCTAGCCATATATAAATATATCTGGAAATTCTACCCAATAAAATTGAAAGATATGCCTAATTTTATATTAATTATTTTTGTGTTCTCTGTTACAAATGGTACAAGATATAATTGAATGTTTATTGCTATTATTTTACCCACAAAAAATGCATACATTTTTTTATCTCACATATGCCAATACTTGTCGTTTTCACTAAGGTTCCATGACATGTTTATCTATTTTAAAGGCCTTATTGCCCAATACGACGTGGGTCAAAATGTTTGAATGTGGTAAATACCATGTTGAAGTTCCACCCGCCGCCCCTTCCCCCCATTTTTTTTTACCAACCGTTCTATCTATGATTTATTTAAAATTCCAGCATCTCCTTCGTTACAATAATAACCGACCTCGACAGCAAGAAATTTTAGTTAGCATCTATCATACTAAGAAGGACCATTGAAAAACAGCCTTTTTAGTTGTAGAATAAAGCACCTGTTTGAAAGACGCTGCAATTCTCACATGTTTCCCATCCATCCAATGCTGTGACAACATTTAGGAAATTTCACCAAGTCAAGCATTCTTCTTTATTGTTATCACAATAAATTTGTTCAGAGAGGGTAAAAATCTTCTTGGCAGTTTTTCTTTGAGCGCCTTAAGAACTTGTGGGACAAATGCTAGAAAGATATATGTGTTATGAAAATGCCAATAAACGAAAGGACTCCCCAGTTACCATAAATCTGAAAAAGAAAGAAGAAAAATTTATAAACAGTGACACCTTCCACTATAAAGATATTTGTAATTCAAATGTGTAATTGCCAGTGACAGTAATCATTTTCGTTATCTATAAAATAAAATCCAAATGGGCAATGCAAAATGCAGTGGGAAATTATTAGAGATAACAAGAGGCTGATAAATTAACAAAAGAATCCATAAACCGGATAGGCGGTTTCGAAGAAAAGGGCTTCTTATTGGGAGAAGCTAAGTTTCCTTGATAAAGTGGAGGATGAACGAGAAATCGTTTCAAACACCCTGAATGAAAGGGAAAACAATGAGAAAATGCAGGAAGAGACCAAAGCTGGTCCTGATAGCAAAGCGGAGGATGATCCGGTAGCTTTCAATTTATGTGAGATGAGCACAAGACACTTACATGAAAATCAAAGAAAAAGAAAACACAAGAATTTATCAGCAGCAGTAGCTTCTACTTCCCAGATGCCTGGGTCAAAAACCAAAAAGTTCAGAAAAGAAAACATTATGTTGGACGTGATAAAAGAAAAAAAATTATATAAGAGTGACTACAAAATACAGAAAATATATTGACAAAATTACAAAGTCAAAGACAGAAGACGAAATTGATATTTTCTTCAAAACCATTGCGGCAATTGTTATAAAGCTTGAACATGAAGTTAAAACTGAAGCTAAAATGATTTTTTTTTAAAATATTGTGACAGAATTGAAAATTTGAAATCAAAGCTCAAGAGGATGTGTGGGAATCATTTATACATTTAATAACGATAGTAAGGATGGCCTGGTGGTCCAGGGGTAAGGTGTCAGATTTCTGTGCTGAGGGTCCGGTGTTCAATCCTCGGTCCCGGCAAAGATTTATCTGATTACCAAACCCTTCCTTCACCTCTGAAAAGACGTGTATTCATCACTATTTGTGAATGTGTGGAATGCCAGGCCTCCGCCGTGGTTCGAATTCCACTTTAAACTGTAGGTCCTCCATTTCATCTCATGATCACCCTACCATTACACATTAAAGTAAGTGCGTATAACCTGAACGGGTAGTAAGACGCGGTGGTGATAATAATAATAATAATAATGAGAACAACGAACCCAACTCAATAGAATATCACAACTATTACTGCAGCACTGATGTGCCATCTTCAGTACACACTAATAAACAATTAATGGAAACTCAAATAGTTAGTAGGTACCTAAATCTATTGTCAGAACCTTAATAAGTTGATACCCTCAAATATTTATGAATAAACGAATTATTTATTAATTCTCTTATTGATTTTAAAGCATTATCATTATTATAGGTACCTCGAAGTGAGAGCGAGTTTTTTTAGCTGGTCTGATCGACCTTTTCACTCTATTACACGACTCTGTTGTCAAATGGTTGTGAATGAGATTCACAAGTAGAAAACATTGTTCTCATGAGAATCTGGAATACGCTTTACATGTCTCCTCTTCATCCAGTAGATTTTTCTCAACTCATGTTTTGATATTCCCGCATTTTTCCTGCAAGAAAACACTTTACTAACTGTTATAGTTATAGTGAAATTACGGCCAACAAGCTAATTTATTTTTACTTCTTATTCTTTAACATCCTCAAAGTAATTTAGCAGCAATAAAGGTCACAGTTTTTTTTTCCTTTTTTGATACACAATGTATTTTAACGTTCTGTTCACAACCACTGTAAAATCACTACTGAAGAGTAATTGCGCCGTCAGCCACGTTTCTTCATAGTCACACTCCACAATACATTATGCGTCGTCAAAGGGCAGCATTTCACGCGCTACACAAACGCATGAACTGTGCTGTCAGGAAACACTACTTTAGAGATTTAATTAGAAACGTCTATGTTAAATATTTACAATAGGCCTAGATTAATTCTTAAGTTTCTGTTTCATCTTTCAAATTTTATAATACCCTTAAAATAAATTATTGAAATATGTATATTTTTAAAAACTTTAATTGGTGTCAAACACGTTCAAAATAAAAATAAACTCACATTAATATTGAAGTTTAACAGGTTAAAAATAAATTAGAATATAATTTTCAACGTTTAACTTATTCAATTATTTAATGTTCTCAAAACTTTGTGATAGTCTTATAGTGGTAGCCCTTAGTTATTATGTTGGCGGAATGTTTAGTCTGTTGGGGCGAAGACCTTATGGGATCAACTTAATACTTTTATGGCTACAAATGGCATCGATTCTAGGATTAGTTTCCATACGAAGAACACGACTTTTTATATCAAATTTTTCAGGTATGAAATTAATTGGGCTGGTCAACGATGGAAGTGAAACACTACCAGGTGCAACAACTCTGCGCTCTAACAGCTTCACTTTGAAACTGTCGAGTACTGCCCCTAATTGTTTTGGAAGATCATTTCTTGGCATGGTCAGAATTTGGGTAAAGGATGCTCGCCTAGCGAGAGACAATTGTTCCCTAGTGATGGAACGACCAAGATTATCTGAGTCTGTGGAAGAAGAATTCATAGTTTTAGTACTATAGTTGCTAGGAACTGTATGTTCGTAGGCATTGATCTCTGAGTCTGTCCTCAATGTTTTAAGGCTAGCAGACTTGAGACAATAGTGCATGTTTGTATTTCTTGATTTCTTTAATGTGGGAACAAATGTAATTCCTGTCGAACTTGGTACAAAATATTCGTTTCCCTCGTCAGAACATGATATGTCTGGAACATTAATAACATTCGTTGGATCCCCGATCTTGGCCACGAGTGGAACAGAAAGTCCAGCCCACGAGTCTCTTATAGATGTTGGAGGTGAGGCATCCGACTTCCAAACTAAACTATCTGTCACGTTGGCTTCCCCTGGTTCACATGCGAGAAAATTCCACTTAATTACTTTACGTAAAGCCAAATAAGAGCAATGAACTGTGAATACCACACATTGTTTGGCAAGATAATTATTGTAGGATATTTCCAGACAGTTAATAACTATCTCATCTCGTATAGAAAATATTGTGTTATCCCGTTCTTCATCATCCAAAATTTCCAACCATTTTATTTCTGGCATACCAGATATCAATTCTAAAGTACGAATTTTTTCTTCAATTAAACCACTATTGACCAATTCTTTTTTACCACTCATCGTGACATTTACTCGACTACGTAGCTTGGTTTTCTTCATTTTCATACATCCATCTATCACTGGTACTCTATGAAAATATTTTTGTCTCGTTTCGTACTAATCTATTATCTACATTTCGTTCAACAATAATTAACAATAAATAATAAAATATTCCAAGCATAGATCACCTGAAATATGAACTTAAAATATACGATAGATTATAAATTTATTCAAGGTATGGCTAATTCATAGGTAGTGTCTTGCTGACCATTTTGGCTTGTAATAAAAATATTCTTTATATATTATCACAATAACTCAATGTCGCGTTCTTACTGCTAAAGTTGACACTTTTTATTACTAGTTAATCATAACGCACTGTAATGTTAAATAGTCAGCCAGAAGACTGTAAGTTTTTTGTTATTCTTTTGTCTCTCTTCCGTTTCCTGTGGTCTCGAGAATGTAATGGTAGTGCCAGGCTGTGTTCATCTTATAATGGTATATAATTTATATTACCATCATATCTAAATCTTTCAATTAAAACAGCTTCCTCAATCCCACAACTATAGGGAAGTTGTATAGCAGCATCTCCTATCAGATAGAAGTGACGAATACAGCAACCAAGATATGCAAAGAAGGATTGGTTGCATGCAAAATAAGAGAGGTATACAAGTCTAACAAATCAGTTTAGTTAAATTAAAAAAGACTAAAGCTTTACAAATGGTTTGACGTGATCATATAGATATCATTCCATTGCTTATATATGGGAATGGTATCAGTTACTTTAGACATTGTAGCGTTGGGTGTGAAACACTTTAATTTGACTCCCAAGCAATACAAGAATGGTGGTATCTTTATTAGAAAGGGTGTAACTCGCTAAAGTAGAACAAACACACATTCTAAAACGAAGGTGCGTTTGCCTGTAAATAACGGCAATTTAAATTTGAAAGAACTATAGATTTAAGGTTATGCACCAATACATAACACCACTCCAGCCTTACGGCTACTAGCCTTAAACCTAATAATCATATAAAAGAACAATAGTTAACGATACCTAATTCTGGAAAGTCATAGTTTAAAGAGTTACAAAGTTGTTAGTTAAACGGGCTAGCTAGAATGAGTTAACTCCTTATTGAGTTAAGAGATACAAGGATTAAGTTCCAAGAACAGGAACAATAAGTTTACAAATAGTTAATTGTGAGCTACCATAATATTTAGCACCACGTCTTACTACCCGTTCGGGTTATACGCTTTAAGTACTAATTACTCTAATGGATTAGGAATTGGGAGGGTTGAATCAGAGGAAGTGAACCCGCATTTGCGTGGAGGGAGA
>CABFVX010000624.1:0-23990 GCA_902151425.1 Timema shepardi | reverse complement strand
TGTATGAGCGATCTGTCTGTTTAATGTAATTAAGAGTAACAAAAAAGTAATTAAATTCCGGAGGACCAGTTTTAGTTAGATACACTAAAACAGAGAAGGGAGTTGAACGTTGGTTTAATAAGATGTAATGTGTAGATCCTACCTTGAGAGTTGTCTTGACAGGAGATCCAAGAATACCTGGGAGCGATGGTCTTGATATTATGGATCTGAGGTTGGTCTTCTAACTAATATTAATTTGCGAGAGGAGCTCCCCTAAACACTCGCGTTTAATAAGTACATATTATATATATGAAGTAAAAAACACACATAGAGAACATTATCAACTTAATATTTATGAAGAATCGCGCACTAAAATCATTTTCCACAGGGTTTGTTTAAGAGTACGTATTCGAACAAAACCGAGCAAGAGCAAAGAGAGGTTCACCGAGTTGTGTTAATAGATTAGAATTCAATGACCACTATTTGAGACGGAGTAAGCGACACGTGTGTGTGAGTGGGTTTGCTTGGGCTTAGGAGGGAGGAGGGGTGGTTAATTCCAAGAAATCTGCAGTTAGTAAGGGAGGGAAATAACCAGATGTGACTAGCAAATAATTAAATATGCAGCAAAATAGTGAATCATGAAATATGCAACACCGCGAGTTGAGTACCGTACAAAGGTACAGCATTAGAAAGAATAGAGACTGGAATCAGTAAAAGACCCAACTAGGTCATGGGACAAAGCTATAGATTACCTGATCTACACCTTTTTCCAATCCAAAAGGTAAGACCATTTGGAACATGGCCACAACGTATAGGGTGTTGGCTTATTTCCGAAATATCTAAGACTATGTCATAAGGACATAGAAAAACAGGCCAGAAACCCTAATATTACATATTACATTATCTGCGGCGAGGAGGCGAAACCAACGCGACAAACGTTGTGACAACCACTTGTATGTCTACTTGTTTTCGACGACTTCTAGGATGTTCCTACGACGAGTGGTTAGAATAGAATACAAAATATGAAGCGAGGGGTGGTGGTTTTATACACGATGCACTGACGTGTTAGGAAAAGGAAGCAGACGGTGGGCGATCTTCCAGAACAAATTAGAACATATACTAGCGCTTGGAGACAGATTATGATGACAACATTTGGCAGCAGACAGTCATAACAGTTGGGTGTTACAAGCGGGCAAAGTTTCCTTGTGTAGATAGCTTGCTCCGGAACGTAGCCGTTCACAGGGACAGGTTTCCTTGAGCTTGGCCGTTTCCAGCAACACGATTTGACCGTGAGTTTATATCTGCCACATACCATTTGAGTTTATTAGTTCTTAGATTTATAGTGATAATCATAAATAAGATAATTTTTTTTTAGTTTACGTACTAAAGCGTAATTAGCACGTTACAAAGTTACAACAACTGTTGACAAGTGATTGTTTTTTATTTCAAGAACCCTGAGTTTCTTTTTTGTCTGGTATTGTGTGTGTAGCTTTCGTGCGTGGAAATTTAATATGCCAACAGTCTCTACATGCAGAAGTTTTCCACTTTTGACTCACGTCTTGAGGATATTAAGTTATATTTTGACAGGTTTGTGAACATTTCCACTGAAACGATTGCGGCTGACGTTAAAGCGGCTTGGCTCCTAGGATGCATTGGCCCAGTTGCCTATCAGGTCTTACTCGAAACTCACTATGCTCCCACAAGATCAGTGTACAAAGAGCATCCTGTCTTTAGTTCTCGCAAACAGTGTGCAGGAGTGTCCTACGTGGCCTTCAGCCTCCCCTTAAGTCATCTTGCCGCCACTTGTAGCTTTGGAACATTCTTGGACGACACCCTCAGGTCGCAGTTTTATCACATCTCGTCGGACATGGTTCGCGTTAAAATCAGGAATGAAGTTGGTAACTTCAGCTCCATGGTTGTTTTCACCACTCGCTCCTAGATCCCTGCACCGGCCTCTGTCAGCGACAACCCTAACCTCATCGACGCGGTTCGCCTATATCAACAGAAGAACAAGAAATTCAAGAAAAAATTTCAATCCAGTCTAGGATCAAAACCTCAGCACTCGTCAGGACCCAATCATCACCAGTCTCGAAGCGTGTCATATGCAGGTTGCGGTGGGCCTCATGCTAGGTCTAATTGTTCCTTAAAAAATGCCCAATGTCATAACTGTCATTTTAGATGACATATTGCTAAGGTTTGTCGCAGGGTCAAAAATTCCTCTCAACATCAAGGAGGTGTCCGTCAAATTCAGGAGGACATACCTTCAGTGTCTGCCCAAGCTACTCCATCTTTTGACTGGTATGTGGCCAACAGTAGTCAGGTAGGCTCACAGCAGTGTTCAGTTGGAAGTCAATGGTGTACCTCTCACCATGGAGGTTGACACAGTGGCCAGCGATAGTCTTATTGAAGAGCCAGTATACCTTGCACATTTGAAAACAACTTCCTCCGGCGAGTACCATTCCACTTCGTGGTTGCACTGGTCACGAACTAGATCTGTGGTGGGAACCCCGTTATAATTTCCTATTATGGGCAGTCTGATACGCTACTCCTTCCCCTCAGTATTGGGCATAGCCTGGATCAGATATAGCCATGTGGATTGAAATGATATCTTTCCCACCAACTATGTTCGGCAGGTACAATGTGATGCGGTGGGCATGCTCAGGAATAAATATATCTTAATCTTCAAAGAGGTACCAAGTGACATTAAAGGTGTGGAAGTTAATGTAGTTCTGAAAAGGGAGCCATTCCAATATTCTATGGCCTTCGTGTTATTCCTATTCCTTTGAGTGATGCTGCCAAGAAGGCCCTTGAGGAAATAGAATCAAGCGGTTTTATTTAGAAAACCAATAGTCACCTGGAGAACACCTCTGGTAATTGTTCACCGGGCCAACAAATCTGCACGGGTGTGTGGAGATTTCAGCATGACAGTAAACCCTCAGTTAAATCTTGAGCACTATCCTTACCAGTTATCGATGACTTATCTACTATTCAAGGTTCTTTTTTCAGTGTGCTCGATTTCACCCAGGCTTACCAACAGCTAAAGTTGGAACTAACTTCTCAGGAAATTTTGACCTTGAGCACTCCGTATGCCCCATACAAGTACCTTCGCCTTCTATATGGCTTGTCTTCGGCTCCGGCCATCTTTCAAAACATAATTAGTCAGGTATTGAGGGTGTTATTAATTTAAACGGCATTTTAGTGTTAGGTAACACAGCTGAGGAATGCCTAAGTAAAGTTGAAGTTATTCTACAGAGGTTTGTGGAATATAATATCACAGTATAGCTAGAAAAGTGTAATTACCTAAAGCCAAGGGTTAAGCTTTTGGGTCACATTTTAGATGCCCAAGGGTTGCATTCAGATCAGGACCGGATCCAGGCTCTTCAAGTCAAAGAGCCTTTATCCAAATCTGAACTTCACTTGCTCATTGGGTTTGTAACCTTTTAAGCAAAGTTCATATCCAATATGTCTACTTTGCTTCATCCGTTGTATGCATTGCTCTAGCAGATTGCGGATTGGGGTTGGAGATCTGAGCAACAAAGGGCTTATCATCAGCATCTTTGGGAATTGAGTGGCGATCAGGTACTCATTCCTTACTCTACTCACTTGCCGCTCAGAATGACCTGTGATGTCTCGCAGTATGGTTGCCGGTGTTGTCATCTCTCACATTTCACCCGACGGGGCAGAAAGCCCTATCGCTTTCTCATATTAGGCTTTTTAAAATGCTTATAAATAAAACCATCCCCAGCAAGAGCGTGAGGCTGCAGCTTATTTTTTTTTGTACTTAAGGAATTTAGTAAGTACTGGTTTGTCCAACATGTTGAGCTATGTACTGACAATGCAGTTTTGGTGTCTATTATTGGATCTAAAGATAAAATGCGACCTCTGACGGCTCTTCACCTATATAATCACATTTTGAAAATCTGAACTGATTTTCTTAGCCGGAACCCTTTCCCCGATCAGACCGAGATACAATATCTCCTTAATGTACCTGGGACCTCTCACTGCGGTCCAGGTGGCCTCCGAGACCAAGAAGGATTCCATATTAAGTCGAGTGCTCACGTATGTACTCAATGGTTGGCCTGATGTGGTCCCCGATGAAGATCTTTGTCCTTTTCATCGGCGAGCCCCGGAATTTTTGGCAGAATTATTGTGGTTGTATAGTCTCATCGTCACTTCAGCGCTTCGTCCTGAAGTTCTTCTATGAGCTTCATCCTGGCTATAGTCGCATTTAGAACCTAGCACGTGGTGGCCAGGTCTCGAAGACGAATTGGAAGCTGGGGTAAACAGGTGTAGTGTTTGCCATCTGCTCCTCACGACTAATCTCTTGTTCCTGGCCTACTAGAAGGTGGCAAAGAATCCATATTGATTTTTCCGAATTTGAAGGTAGGACTCTACTCATTACTGTAGATGGTCATTCTAAATGGCCCGAGGTCCACATCATGCACGAAGGTACCTCGGCAGAGAACACTTGTGAAGCTCTGTGCTCAATGTTTGCAGCCTGGGGGCTGCCCGAGGAGGTTGTTTCTGACAATGATCCTCTGTTTTCATCAGTTGCATTCGCTAATTTTCTGTCTAACAATGGAATTGTTCCCGTTCTCACCACCAATCCAACGGTTCGGTGGAGATTGTCGTTAAGACCACCAAGACAGCTCTCACGAAACAGTTGTTTAATGTTTCTACTATATCCAGAACCCTTCAGCATAAAGGAGATGCCTTTCTTTTGGCGTATCGCAACCACGCCTCACACCTTTACTAAGGTGACACCAGCTGAAAGGTTTTTGGGCTGAATGCCCCGTATAAAGCTTTCGCTTCTCCACCCATCCATCGTTCTCAAGCAAAGAGTGAAGGAGGCTCAGGCAAAATTCACTGCTTCACAATCTTCCAAGGTCACACATCTCTCTTCAGGTGACCTAGTATGGGTGCGCTCTGTCACTCATCGCAAGCTCAAGGTGGTTCCAGGTGAAATTAAGCATAGGCTCAACTGTCTCATATCTAGTGATTGTAGGTGGACGCTCTAAACAATTTCTGCATCTCATACACACATTATGCGTGGGTGAGTGTTAAATAGTCAGCCAGAAGGCTGGGAGTTTTTTAATTCTTTCGTCTCTTTTTCGTTTCCTGTGGTCTCGAGAATGTAAGGCTGTGTTCGTCTTATAATGTTATATTATATCTATTACCATCATATCTAAATCTCGTTAGTGCTTGTTTTAGTTATTATAAATTGCTAATAATGATTATATGTGACTAATATGTAATAAAAGAGAATCAACAAACCCGGTGGTGGTGGGGGAGATTATTTTATGTTATGCCCGCAGCATTACCAGGCTGCCACAATAAACCAAGTCGGCAAGAAGCTCTCAGAATGGAATAGCCAAAAGGAACCTAAGCAGTAACTTGGTAGTTTTTAGCACTTTAACAACTTACGTTTCTATTAGAATTTCACATCTTCCTATAGTCATTAAAATTCTTGAAAAAGTAAACATAAAGCTAAAACATCTATATTGTGATTCCCCCCCCCNCCCAAACAATGCTGCGACCCCCAGGTTGGAAACCGTTGCTTTATTATAACAGACTTGGAGCAATATTTAGCTAAGTTCCCTAAGATGTAGAACTCACTCGCCACTTTATCAAAAAACTTAGCAATTGGGTCAGGTTTGTTTAAAACATTTTCAGCTGTAATATAAAGCAATAAAAAAATTGATTTTATTAATATTTCTACGGTCGTTTGATACTACCTGTCTACCAATATCCTGCTTTATAATCTTATGGAAGTTGCCCTAAAATGTTAATACTGGAATGTGAATACACTATTCAAAATATATTGTAATTTAGCCCGTGAGGGTGAATGAGATTCCCCTGACATTTTATGAAATAACTGATGACAAATTTGAAATCAGCATTCTAAACATGGTTATATAAAATTTCATGCAAGTCGAACACTAAATAACAAATTTAAAAATGTTAAAGGATGAATATAGAAACTTATATTTTGTCTAATATTGTCTACTTAATCAAATGAAAAATAATAAGAGTTGTAACAAAGCCCTAAGTTACTCCTCTTCCTTCATTGTTGCTTTGAGCCTATTTGGCCTATTTTAATAAACAATGAAATAAGATACATCAGATCTATTCAAACTAGTCTGGATACTTACTAGAAGAATTAGTGTATATTTCAGAAGTCAAACATTAACACTAACCTCAATGTCCTCAATTCATCAGTCGGAGCTTTCGATAAGAACACAATAAAATGTTGCATAAAACTCACTGCATTTATACCTTCAAAATTTAATAAAGACCTAATTAAAGCATCGGCTATAGAACATAAAATTACAATTTGGGTCATAAAACCGCCACAGTGTAGCAGTCATGAAAGTCACAATCAAAAACAATTAACAATAAACAAAACATTGGCTGACAATTCTGCCACTTCAAGCGTTGCTNTAAAAATAGCACACAAAAAGCAAGTTTGAACCCTAATATATATATATATATATATATATCTGGTGAACTGTATTGATTTAAAATTAGTGGATCAGTATTTATAATTATATAAGTGTTAACACTGTGAAATACAATTTCAATGTCGAACGATTTTAAATTCAAATTAATTAAATTCAAATTATTTTGTCCCACATTGTTTTCCTAAGGAAGCTGTACATCAGTGTAAGGTGAACCTGTTCTAAGGGAATGGAAAAACGTATTGTATTTATATGTTTACATTTTGTTTTCAAAAGACCAGCACTATATATTTCTTTTTTTACTTTCTCACAGTTAGAATTGTCAACAAAGGACCTGAGTTGGTTATTGTTTCACTAGTGTGGTTGTCTAAATTAATAGATTTTAAATGCCAATATCATTTTTTATGAATCAATTATATTATTTTTAAGAGCTTGTTCCAAGCCACCACTTTTCTAGTCCTTTGAGGTGTCATTCTTTCCATAACTTTTCTCATTCTACTTTGTTCTGAGCATGTCTCATAGTTTTCCTTGTTCAGTCTTGTTTCATCCTATCAATGTGTTCCTCCTTCCTTTCCGGCAGATTTGTATAATCCTTATTCTATTTCCTTTTTGTGACATGCCCCGATTGATTTTGTTCTACCCCTCCCCTGATTCCCCTCTGTGCCAAAATTTGTTTTTATCCATGCCAACCCTCATCTATTTCTTTGTGCGTTATTTTCTTCCATTACAATAAATAACACCTCGAGTGTAATTGTTGGGATGTCAGAAAAAAAGTCTCCAAAATAAACATATCCCCTTTAAAACCATTACATTTTATTAAATTGCATATTAACTTAAAAGTTTTAAATAAGAACCCACATAGAAAGTGTCTATCTATAAAAGAATCATGGATAATCAAATATCTCCGGAGTCCATGGCTGCAATGTTGGTTACACTTGTTTTATGGCGGGAAGAGATGTATCTAGTCATTGGTGAGCCTCCGGTGTGTATGTAAACAACACAAGCATCACCCACAAGTGGAGTAACACCTGCGGAAAAGAAGGAAATAAACACTTTTAAAACCTAAATAATATTTTGAGGACAACTTTAGAGGAACCTCTTTAAGAATACAAGTAATAAATAACTTCTGATATTAAACGTTAGTAAGAACTTTTAATTTCCATCAAAACCTTTTCAAAATAAATGGAGGCTTGTAATCCCGTGTGAATACAATATTTTCACTTATGAATCTAATACAAATCTTTTCTTTAAGCTTGGATCAATTCTGAATTAAATATTATACTTTGAGAAGGTTTTAAAAGCAAATTTGAATAGAAGACGTTATTTAGAAAATATTTCAAATTGAATTCGTAACGAACAGTAGGCTAAATTATAATCATCAAACTAAATTCTAAAAATGACTATATTATTAATATAATACTATTCACAATCTTTCATAGTAAACTTAAATATGAGTTGATATGTTAAAATAAAATATAAATATGGCCATGGTACTTATGTGAAATGTTATAGTGAAATTGATAGTTATATTTTGATAACTAATTGATTATAGTTTTTTTAAGTAAGGCATCTAGGTTCAAACTTTAGATTAGGTAGTGAATCTGACTCAAGGATCTAATTTGATTTTTAATTTTGAATCTATTTTGTATCTTTCAAATACCGAGATTTCTCCGTAAGTAAAACCTCTGAATTTTTTTGAGGTAATTGTATTATATTTGGAAAGTCCAGGAAAGGTGAGATTTGTAATTTCAAATCTACTATGAATTTTGATGCAATTCATATTTAAATTTAATATTTTGAAGCTTCGCTCAGTCCTAGATGGTTGTATTGTCGAGCACTCACCATGTAACAAGCCACGAGTGTTCTCGCTATAGGATAGCGCCTGAGGAACACTCCTGTCCGGATACTGACAGCGTCTAGAGACGAGTAGGCCCTCTTCACCCGTCGAGCAACGCTTGTATCAAACGGACTCTCCACCAAGAAACTCGGCACTCTGGCTTTAGCTGGAGAAGTGAGCATTTCTGGTAAAAACATATTTATATACGGAGGAAATGAACGGCCCTCAACACAGAGACCCACAGTTAACAATCTCGGAGAGGACTTGTAAAAAGTTAATGTTATCTGATTGATGAGTTTATAACTCGCACTAAGGTTATTAATACAATAAAAGAATAACTCAATAAGGAAAACCTCTTTTCGCTTTATGACGTAATTGTATTATATTTGGAAGAAGGTACAGGAAAGGTGGATAAAAACATATTAAAGGGGGACGAACACAATATGGCCTTTACAATGAAAAGAAGAACACAGTTCACATTTTACACTGCTGCCAATGGACAAGGAGGTAATGGTTGCCTCTTAAGGAAAATCTATTGTTACCGCCCAATCCCCCGACCTAGGTTTCATTTTATCGGAACTCATCAGGGAGGAGTGTGAAACGCGCAATGCAACTTCCTATCTATGTGCCCTATCTTTCTTTACCATTTTCCTTTTTCTCCCCCCTTTTTTTTTCTCTTTTAGGAAGTTGCGTTGCGCGTTTCACACTCCTCCCTGATGAGTTCCGATAGAATGAAACCTAGGTCGGGGGTTTGTCCATTGGCAGCAGTGTAAAGTGTGAACTGTGTTCTTCTTTTCATTGTAAAGGCCATATTGTGTTCGTCCCTTTTATATGTTTTTATCCACCTTTCCAATACCTTCTTACAAATATAATATAATACAATAAAAGAAAACTCTTTATTCAGAAACATAAGAATAATATTTTTATATGATAATAATGGATGTCTGTGCCAAGAACTTGTAAAAAACTATACAGTAACTAATCTAAATATTTTCATAGTTGCATTAATGCAAGTGAGTTTATTAGCACCTTGGACTACACTAAAAAAAAGAACCATGAGGTAGTCGATTCTTGCCTTCTCTGTAGCAAATGAAGAAATAAAGAATGAATAGTGTATTAACCTGAATTCACCCAAAAAAAAAAGAGAGTAATCGGTCACAAATTTTATGCAAAAGCCTCGACGAACTTGACCCGGGCCGATACTTTTGAAATTAAATCCATGTGACAGTTGCTTGTTGTAAACTTTGCGGTTATAGTCTGACAATCTCCCCGATTATGTTTTGACAGTCAAAGTACTCACCATCGTCGGTGTCGTTGACGTTGACAACACCTTCCTGGCTCAGATGAAGTTGAGCTATTGTCTCTCTGTGCTTGCTCTGGAACAGAAGATAGTACGATGGTATAATAACTTGCACCAGGAGTTATTGTGGCCACAGTTTACAGTTACACGACCAATAATAAAAGGTGACCTGGTGGTCTAGGGGTAAGGTGTTGGACTTCTGTTCTGGGGTCCGGGGCTCAATCCTCGGTCCCGGCACAGATTTATCTGATTGCCAAACCCTTCCTTCACCTCTGACAAGACATCTTGTGAATGTGGGGAATGCCAGGCCTCCACCGTGGTTCGGATCCCACGTTAAACTGTAGGTCCTCCATTTCATCTCACAATCACCCTACCATTACACAGTAGCGTAAGTGCGTACAACCCGAACGGGTAGTAAGACGCGGGGATAATAATAATAATAATAATAATAATAATAATAATAATAATATAGGGTAATTAAAGCCACAAGGGCTTATTGTGAGGAAATATTAGCTCATTAAAACGTCAATTTATGAAATATTTTGTAGATCTTAGTGTAATTTTATTGTCTTAAGACAAGTGTTGAAACAATTTTAATAATTCTTTTTCTGATAAATTTTCTAGGCTTTAAGCACTTTAACCTAATTAAAAAAAAGATACTTAGGGACAAACATTTTTTTTTTTAAAAAAGAGACTTAATAATTAAGAAACTCGACCAACTATTTGCCAGTGTCATTCTTATTTTAAGAACGTGTTGTTTACATATATTTTAAAAATCTCACACTTCAGGGCAATTCTCCGCAGGTCTCTTACACACCTGTGGAAAACCTCTTCTTGCTGCCCTCGTCTCAGTATTATTTTATGTTTGTTTTGACTGGTGACATTTTAGATTTGGATTCGAGAAATATAGAGTCGACACCTTAGCTCAGTGTATGCCTACTGAGCCAAGGATCCTGGGTTTGATTCTTGGCATGGCCGAAAAATGTATCATATGGTTTTACCCTTTCACATTGATAAATAAACGGTCGGGGACTGGATGTTGTGCCTGTCCTAGTCTTAAGTTATATTATATGTTGTATGAAGCTACGACACTCACCTCGAGTTTCTCAAGCTGAAGCCTGAGAGCATTCTTCTCGGTGGTGGCTTGTTCCAAAGATGTCTGCTTGAGTACGAGTGTTTGCGTGAGAGCATGAAGTCTGGACTCCAGCTCGCCACCCAACGCCGAGGAGGGTCTTTTGGAGAGCTGGTTACGCAGCTTGGTCAACTCTGTCTCCCACTCGCGCACCTTGGAGGCAAGAGTGGCTCGCTCTCGAGTCAATTCCTCCCGCAGCGAGCGCAGGTCCTGCGACACGCGACACTAACATAGTTTATAACTAGACAGGATGAGTCTACTTCTATCATGTGCGGAACTTAGTAAATATAGCGGACATTGTAGGCAAATTCTCCTCAGTTCCGAGTCTGTTATGTTAAATATGTTTCTTTAAAGAATGTATGTATTAGTAGGAGTTAAAATGTATTATTATTATATTAATCCACAGTCAATTAAGAGGTAAATTAATGTTCACAAGTCTATTTATCAGGTTTGTCCAAATATAATCTTAGGATAGGCCACCAGGGGTGGACTGGGTTGTCGGGACATATCCCAGGGTGCTTATTAGATTCGGGCCGCTTCCAATATTTTAAATAAAATAAAATAAAATCAATCTATTCAATTCTAAATGATTGTTTTAATTAAATTTAAACTATAAGTTCCAGTTAGTAAATCTGAGGGTTCCCATAATACATCATTTGTGAAAATTGAAATGATACTGATTTGGACCCTTCTCATATATGTAAAAATTCATGACTGAAGGTATTTCTCTTTAAAGTATTGTATGTAAAATATCCTTTCAATACTTCATCCATGGAGAATCAATCACGTGCTTTTCAGAATTAATGTCAATAGATTACACCACAAAACTTATTTTTTTCTTTCAAAAATCAACTGTTGTGTTTACCAAAAAAAGCAAGTGACGCTTGCTCCCTCTACCCAATAGGTAGCTGGCCTTCACGACACCTGTCACCAGGACTCTTTCGATTAGTTGGTTTTGACACCGGTGACAAGAGGTCCAAGAGGCAAGGGGTAGGTCATATATAAGCCGCTTGTGCGTATGAACACACATACAGTGGACAGCAATACACAAGGACTTTGTAATAATAGAGAGTAAGAGTAACATAGATCTACACAGCACATGATACTCAAAACAAGGAATGTGTAAAATCACAGAAAAATAATCTGTAGTTCAACTAAACTGTATCATCTAAAATTATTTCTTCGGTGCCGAAAGTGAAATAATTGTATTAAGTCTTGTGCAAATTTAAAGGTCTTACTTATTCCACAAGTGTAAAAAATATCACTATAAGTGGCGCTCGATCATGGGGTTATAATTACCAACTATCTCATCAGATGAGAATATTTTAATTGACGCTTCGAACACGGGGCTATAAATACCAACTATCTCATCAGATGAGAATATTTTAATCGACGCTTCGAACACGGGGCTATAAATACCAACTATCTCATCAGATGAGAATATTTTAATCGACGCTTCGAACACGGGGCTATAAATACCAACTATCTCATCAGATGAGAATATTTTAATTGACGCTCGAACACGGGGCTATAAATACCAATTATCTCACAATAATTTCAAAAAAACGTTTTAATTGCCGCCCAATCGCGGGGTGATAATTTCAATATCACTTAAAATGGCACCACAATGCGGGTCAAGAACACTATATAATATACAATGGCATTAAATGTAAGGCTGATCTGTTTGTTGGTGTTGTTTATAAGCACATTATTAAGCCGAACCAAAGAGCATTTGTCAAGTGAAAAGTGACTGTTACAAGCTTTGTAATCTACACGAGTAGCGTGTGGAGGATAATATAGCGTATCCACACGAGCAAATGTTGTCACCTCTGCCTGTGTCCTGCAATCTTCCTCCGCAGCTTGTCTTTTCCTCTTCTCCTCTTGAACGCTGTTCTGAAGGGCCTGCACGCTGGAGGTAGTCTGTTCTTTGAAGGCGTCCAGCCTGGACTCTGCCCCCTGCAGCTCTTCTCGGGCCGCCTGGAGCCGGGCGCACACCTGCGCACTCTCCTCGCGAAGCAGCTCTCGCTCCTGGCGCAGCTGTTCGAGTTCAAGCACCGTGATGTCGTCAAGAGGAGACAGTCGTCCTTCCGGACCTGCGACGCTAGCTGACAGTTAAATGTGGTGTTATACACTCGTTCTACAACAATGACGGTCAAGTATTATAACACTAGTATTATGTAGCCAATGTATCGTGAAAAGTGATAAAATACCATCATGCAATGTTTTCGTCTAAGATCTAAAAACACGCCTAATGTCTATTTAACTGAAACACACAATATGGCTGAATTATGTTGGGGTTTCTATCTTAGGATGACGTACATTTTTATTCAAAACTCAGTTAGCTTGCGTCTACTTAATTTAATATTAAATATTTTCTAAGTGATTAAAAAGAAACAATATTCTAACTAGAAGATTTGTTTAGATTAAAAACATGTCACATAAAAATGTGTATACATTAGGGGTGTACCAATGTGGATACAGATGAATTGTTATCGGGCAATTATTATGTCGATTAATCGTCTTTTTTTTAAAGTAGAATTTAAATCACAATTATCTAGGTAAGAGTTAAGTGATCAAAATCGCAAAAAAAGACATATACACACTTCATCTGGGTTGTGCGCTATACAAATATTACATAACCAGATAAGAAATATAAGTTCATACCCTTGATAAACTAACAATCACGTTCCAACTTTCACCGGTTATGCATAAAATATATTTTTGTATGCATACAATATTTTTTATTAATTACATTAATTGTTATCTTTCTCTTAAGTAATTTCCTAATAGTTATTAATAAATATTTAATAATTGGGATTAATCGGTGTAAATAATCGTTGCATGAATAATTATTTTAAACAATTGGTAATCGGTATCGGTGGTCGATTTTACTGAATAGGTGCACCTCTAGTATAAATTTTGTCTGGACTATTTTAGCAAATCGGGACTAGGTAAGAATTGTTCATCTTAGAGTAATTTGTAGCTCTTTTTTGAGAAGTTCAGATTATTTTAAAACCAGACTAATCCAAACATGTAACGTGATTGTACCTTCCCCCCTGAGCTCCGCTATAAGTCTGTCCTTGTCTTGTAGGATGCGTTGAGCACGCGCTCTGTATTGGTCCAACTGTGAGAGCGCGTCTTCTACTTCCCCGCGTAGCTTGTCACATTGCTTGTGAGTCTCTGAGCCGGACGTGAGCGCTTCACTCAGCCGGCTCTGCAGCTCCAATAACCGTGTCGAGTGCTCGGCCTCCAAGTTGCATAATCTGGCGATCGCAATAAAAACTATTTCAAAAACGGTTTCCTCATGATTAATTTCGGCACATTAACAGTTAATCCCTGATGAGAGTCATTGTTTGATACGAGCGTATTAACGAAGGCCAGTCAAATTCAATGATAAGCTCAAACATGTTAATAATAATATTTAGCACCGCGTCTTACTACCCGTTCGGGTTATACGCTTTAAGTACTAATTACTCCAATGGATTAGGAATTGGGGAGGTTGAATTAGAGGAAGTGAACCCGAATTTGCGTGGAGGGAGAGTGGTAAACCATTTAGGAAAAACCACCCCCGGTTCCCCCGGGTTGAGATTCGAACCTCGATCTCCCCGTCCTCAGCGGTCGAGCTCAACACGACAAGCGCGTTAGCCAACTACGCCACCGAGGCGGGTCTCAAACATGTAATAAAATATGCTTGCTTTCCCTGTGGTGGATACCGCTGGTATCTCGTCACGACACACACAAAGACTCCAATACTCTCGGGGATCCTTCTGGCGGGAGGAGAGGAATAATCACTAGGATCAGTACTTGGGGCCAGGATAGTTATACAACTAAGTACAGTGTAACCATTTCTTACCAATAACAGCGTAGTGACATTCAGTGCTAGACAATGTGGACTCTAAGGATATCCATCCTCCTTTAAATAAATTATTATTATTATCACCGCGTCTTACTGCCCGTTTGGGTTATACACACTTACGCTAATGTGTAATGGTAGGGTGATTGTGAGATGAAATGGAGGACCTACAGTTTAACGTGGGATCCGAACCACGGTGGAGGCCTGGCATTCCCCACATTCACAAGATGTCTTGTCAGAGGTGAAGGAAGGGTTTGGTAAGGCAGAGATCTTATCAAATAAAATAACAGCTCAGAGCTCAGATAATAGTATCATTGCAGCATTGAGGACTGAGTATTGTTGGTAGAGATCTTGCCAAACACAATAAAAATAGATAAAAATCTGATAACAGAGTTGGTGACCAAAATGATAAATTCTGAAAATTGAAAAATGACACCTGGACATGGGAATCGAACCCGGGACCTTTGGCTTAGTACGCCAATACTCTAACCACTGAGCTATCCAGGAATCGTCCTGTGCCCAGGGTCATTCTTCACTCATAGTTTAAGGCAAAGTCTATGATAGGCATGCAGAAATCGTCGGCTACAACACGAGACAATTCCTGGTTATCTCAGTGGTTAGAGTATTGGCGTACTAAGCCAAAGATCCCGGGTTCGATTCCCATGTACAGGTGTCATTTTTAAATTTTTAGAATATCAGGTTACAAACATTTTAAGAGTCACTTATGTTTGTTATACAAAAAGCATAAGAAGAGTGATTTTAGTCGGCCAATAAAACAGAACATGTTACGAACGTGAAAGCTTTGTGGGTGAATCTCACTGAACGTGTTTGAGAAATGTTCTATCAACAACAAGTCCATAAGGAGAATACCATTTTGGAACAACTTTGGCCACATAAAGTGCAAAGCAATGAAATTAGAACAACATATTAGTTGAGAAATGTAATGCATATTTAAATAGGTGGAGTAAGAAAGGTTTGGCTACACTAAAATAAAAATATGATGAATTTATTAGCAATCCCGCAACGGTGTGTGACCCACCAAAAGTTTGTTAAGAATACCCTAATTAAAAAGCTAGTAGAAAATTTAAAAATCCACCTACGTTAAAAAGTTCAGATCTCTGTGTGCCATAGATCTCGCCGGGCATCGCACACAAACACTTCCTTTTATTATTATAGGGTAAGGTGTCAGACTTCTATGCTGGCGGCCTGGGTTCAAACCTCGGTCACGGCACAGATGTATCTGATTACCAAACCCTTCCTTCACCTCTGACAAGACATCTTGTGAATGTGGGGAATACCAGGTCTCCACCGTGGTTCGGATCCCACGTTAAACTGTAGGTCCTCCATTTCATCTCACAATCACCCTACCATTACACATTAGCGTAAGAGCGTATAAGCTAATAATAATATTATTATTACTATAGATAAGTGGTTTTGAATATTGTATGATGAAACCATAGTAATAACAATACGTGTAGGTCTACCTTTGTTGGAGAGCCGCCACTTGCTGGTTGTGGATATTTCCCAGATCTTGCAGTTGGAGCTCCTTCTGAGAAAGTTGCTCCTTCAGGACATGTATTACTTCAGTGTGGTGTTCCCTTTCCCTAGTGATCTCCAGTCTGGGAACACCAATATATACACACCAATCAGAATATAAGCACTTTAAGCGAAGGTCCTAATGTTTCTTTTATGTGTACAAATGCTACCTATCATATCCCTTTAATTTCTCATGACCCCTCCAAAAGGAGAAGTATTATGATCACTAAGAAAATTGAATTTTTTAAATGTTGATGGATGTCAACAGATGTCTGGTCAACGTTTCATGACCCCCTGAACCTGATGTCTGTATGTCTGTATGTCTGTATGTTGGCCTAATGAATGTGCTAAACATATGTATCTTACAGGAGGGAGCATCTACCTGCATCTGTACTATAATTGTATGTATGAACTTTAAATATAAACTTAAATCAGTTTCACAGTGATAAAAAAAACAAAATAATACTAAGGAATAATAAGCAATATAATAAATAATAATAATATTTAGCACCGCGTCTTACTACCCGTTCAGGTTATACGCTTTAAGTACTAATTACGCTAATGGATTTGGAATTGGGAAGGTTGAATTAGAGGAAGTGAACCCGCATTTGCGTGGAGGGAGAGTGGAAAACAATTTAGGGAAAACCACCCCCAGTTCACCCGACCGAGATTCGAACCTCGATCTCCCCGTCCTCAGCAGTCGAGCTCAACACGACAAGCGTGTTAGTCAACTACGCCACCGAGGCTGGTTCCTAATTAAAAAGCTAATTAGAAATTTTAAAATCCGGCTTCGAGGTTCATTCCTTCCGTCCAACTATGTTAAAAATTTCAGATCTCTGTAAGCCGTAGATTTGGCTGGGCATCACACACACACAAACACATCCTTTTATTATCATAGATGTATTTGTTAATTTAATAAATACCATAAACTTATTTTTGTAATTATAAACGCTCATATAAACTGTTATTTTGTAGGAAAAGAATGTAAATACAATTGTAATATTTGTATTGACACCACTGTAGCAACATGAGTTTTGAGCTTTCAATCAACAGGCTTCCTATGAACCTCGGACTGTACCTATTGTATTGTTATAATGAGCCAAACTTTCCAATGTAAGAAATAGCTTAGCATTAGAAAAGATCAATAATATCTGAATGGGGAAAGATAACATCTTAAGTTAAAACATTTTAAACAACTACTAAAACCCAGGTTATTGGGCCAGGTCAGATGCATTCTGGGTAATCAGTTTGGATAAAACACGACGGGGAAGTAGCATACAGATTATTTTACCATATCATGTTAACCAATGGTTACTAGCACTTGTTTGAATATTTGTGTCAATGTTTAAAACAATCTCACCTACTCTCTGCCTGCAAATTGCTCATCATTTCCTGTAATGATGTGACCTGTTCCTTTGTTGCGTGAAGCTCTGTCTGTAGCCTCAAAACTACTTGCTCCTCCTCTTTAACAACCGTCAACAATTTGGCCTCCCTCATTTGCACGGCCGTCAACTCTTGCTGGACACTGGAGCATTCTGAAACAGAACAAGACCAGGTGACAATCCACAGCCGTCAATATCCTCCTCTCACTGGTCTGTAAATTTGAAAAATGACAGCCCAGTTTGATTCTTGTGTCTAGATTGTCATTTTTAAAACTATGTGCCGGATTATCATCATCATCATCATCATCATCATCATCATCATCATCATCATCATCATCATCATCATCATCATCACCACCACCACCACGTCTTACTACCCGTTCGGGTTATACGCACTTACGCTAATGTGTAATGGTAGGGTGATTGTGAGATGAAATGGAGGACCTACAGTTTAACGTGGAATCCGAACCACGGTGGAGGCCTGGCATTCCCCACATTCACAAGATGTCTTGTCAGAGGTGAAGGAAGGGTTTGGTAATCAGATAAATCTGTGCCGGGACCGAGGATTGAACCCCGGCCGCCAGCATAGAAGTCTGACACCTTACTCCTAGACCGCCAGGGCACCCTGGAATCTAATCAATTTCAGGTTAAGCTTTAGTCAAGTCCTTATGCCCACCCACTGATATGGGTGGTATAGCATGGGGTATATATATATCATACTATAGTAATAATTAGTGTATATTAGAGTAGTCATATAACAATTTGTGTAGTTTCCCCCACGTTAACCGCACATGTGACCACATCAACAAAGGTGTTATTTTTTTTGTGACGAGAAGAACGAGACGTGAATTCCATTCAGATGTACTTAATTGCTTTTGTTAATTTGGTTTCCTTACCTCTTGATTCTTTCTGATGCGGGTACACTTTCCTCAAATTCCGCCTTCCTTCCTCAAACATGCATTCTTAGTGTAGTTAATATATATTCGTATAGTCCGAAGAGGGTGTGAGATAAATAGCTAGCTAACTTTATAGTTGGCCTTTTAATACGTCTGTCCCGCAATAGTTGTCAAAAAATAAATAAAACATGTATGCCAAGTTTCAACTTTCTAGTGTTCTTAGTTTGGCACTAGCATCTACATAAACACATGACTTAATATTTTATTTATAAGATAGATTTATTTATAAAATCCATGTATTATTATTAGCACCGCGTCTTACTACCCGTTCGGGTTGTACGCACTTACGCTAATGTGTAATGGTAGGGTGATTGTGAGATGAAATGGAGGACCTACAGTTTAACGTGGAATCCGAACCACGGTGGAGGCCTGGCATTCCCCACATTCACAAGTTGTCTTGTCAGAGGTGAAGGAAGGGTTTGGTAATCAGATAAATCTGTACCGGGACCGAGGATTGAACCCCGGCCCCCAGCACAGAAGTCCGACACCTTACCCCCCTAGACCACCAGGTCACCTTCAAATAGTTGCCACAGCATATTTCACTCTTTATCATGACCATTTTTATTGTGAATTTAATTAACTAAAGAGTATTTGTATTAAAAAATAGATGTGTCATTTTGTGTGTGTGTGTGTGTGTGTGTGTGTATGTATATATATTATCAAATTGTAAATAAAATAAACCAAATGATGGGAAACATGGCCCAGAGCCAGTTAATTGTTGTGTCTTTATTTGAAAACATATGCTATTTATTTTCTCGATGAATCCTTATTTGACTAGTTTTACAAACAATGCAATATTACATCACTTATCCGTTATTTTATCAGCCGCGCAGTAACAAGATAACTGTACCAACCTCTCTCCGCAGTCTTGGCTCGTTGCAGTAACAACAACATTTCGTTGTTGGCACTCCTCAACTCATTCTTCAGGAAACCATTTTCTTTTGTTAGATTGTCTGCCGGACTGCCTACGACAGTTTCCTCCACCTCCTCGTGAGGAGAGCCTCTCTTTGAGGAGGACGTCGAGTGACTTGTTTCGTTAACTTCTTCCATTTGAATCGAGGAGAAGTGAGACAGGTTCGAGACAGTTGGCTCTACTATATCGGCTTTAATCAATTTATTTGAACTCTGTAACACACAATACACAAAGAGTCTTTAACAAACATGAAAAAGCTCAAATTACAGTATTGTTGAATATTACAGGTTTTTTATTTTAACTTCATGAATAATAATAATTTAGCACCGCGTCTTACTTACCCGTTCGGGTTATACGCTTTGAGTACTAATTACTCTAATGGATTAGGAATTGGGAAGGTTGAATTAGAGGAAGTGAACCCGCACTTACGTGGAGGGAGAGTGGAAAACCATTTAGGAAAAACCACCCACCAGTTCACCTGACCGAGATTCGAACCTCGATCTCCCCGTCCTCGGCGGTCGAGCTCAACATGACAAGCGCGTTAGCTAACTACACCACCGAGGTGGGTAACTTCATGAAAACTAATATTTATGTACTTTTAAGTTATTGTTTGTTTGAAATTCTCAGTCCGACCGGAAAAAGCGCGGTTTGGTCGCCACAAAAGGCCAGATATTTTTAAAATTAATATTAATTTAACAGGTAATAAGACACAGTGCTAAAAGAGACTTTTTAAGAGATTTTTTGTTTATTTTTATTATTATTATTATTATTATTATTATTAAGTGCCGCGTCATACTACCCGTTCGGGTTATACGCTTTAAGTACTAATTACTCTAATGGATTAGGAATTGGGAAGGTTGAATTAGAGAAAGTGAACCCGCATTTGCGTGGAGGAAGAGTGGAAAACCATTTAGGAAAAACCACCCGCAGTTCACCTGACCGAGATTCAAACCTCGATCTCACCGTCCTCAGGAGTAGAGCTCAACACAACAAGCGTGTTAGCCAACTACGCCACCGAGGTGGGTAATTTAGGTAAAATTTACCTGAATTTGCATGAATAAACAGTAGAAAATGTTTAGAAAAAAAAAACCACTCTAATAAAGCCGGTTGCGGTTTGAGCTCAGATCTACACGTTGCCGGTACACTAGACTAAATGAGATAACATACGTCACGGTTCACAGCTGTATGTAACCGAGAATTTTAATTTTAATTTTAAAGTTGCAACTATATAGTGTATAGAAGCTGGTTTATACTTTGAGTTCTAGTTTTGTAATCACCACGCTAATGGATCTTATTTTTAATATAATATTCAGTTGTTGTATAATTGTTTATTTTTGGATTTTTCCGTCTGCCTACACAAAATTGAAATTGTCTACACTATCTAGAAGTTATTTATTTTATTTTATATGCCATTTTCTGGCCCCCCATTTTTAAATTCTAAACTTTCTACCTTTTATGGTTATGTGGGGTGGTCGTTTTAACAACTTGGCAGATTTAAATTTTATTCCCAGTAAAAAAGTAGATTTTCTAATAATTTTGATAAAATGTCAAGTTACTACTCCCCCTCTCCCTTTTAACACCTCCACACAGACACATTTTCAGTTACCACATTCCCATTTTGAAATTTAAGACTTCTTTGGCTATTTAGTATGGATTTATTACTTCATTAGCAAATTTTAGTTTTAGACCAAACCGAAAAATAGTCCTTTTTATAGTTGTTGTCTCAATTTCGAGCTCTTCCATTTCCAAGGCTTCAATTTTAAATGTCTATATGTCCAAAAATTTGGCTGCCCAAAAGGTTTATTGACTTATATATAATTTCTAAGCCTCCGTGTGTCACCCCCCACCCCCCATTTGAAAAGCCCTCTTTGAGAAATATCAAATATATAACACTCATTTGGCACAGCCCTTATACAAAGTTTGGGGTTTTGTACCTTTTAACAATCATTATAAACTTAGTTATGAATAGGCCTACCTATGCTTTTATTCAAAAGTAGAACCGTACCTCTAAAAACATAATGGAGTATGTTTTTAAAATGGATAGTTAATTTTATAAATTATTAAAATGTGCCTTAAATTTAGTGAAGAGATTTCAAGTAGGTGACCTGGTGGTCTAGGGGTAAGGTGTCAGACTTCTGTTCTGGGGGTCCGGGGTTCAATCCTCGGTCCCGGCACAGATTTATCTGATTACCAAACCCTTCCTTCACCTCTGACAAGACATCTTGTGAATGTGGGGAATGCCAGGCCTCCACCGTGGTTCGGATTCCACGTTAAACTGTAGGTCCTCCATTTCATCTCACAATCACCCTACCATTACACATTAGCGTAAGTGCGTATAACCCGAACGGGTAGTAAGACGCGGTGCTAATAGTAATAATCTTACCAAGAGCGGAGGTTTTGTGGCAATTGCAGGCTCTGCGCTGTTAAGGAACTTGATCAGATCATCATCACTGTGAGGTCTGGCCACTTTGGTGGGCGTGGCGTTGGCCAGGTTGGGCGAGGAGAGAACACTGGGCAGACTGCCGACACTACTGGACGCGTCAACCGGGACAGACACACCTTCCTTTTGTTTCCCACCTCTGGAACACGGTGGGCGTGTTATGCGCCATCAATATCATACTACGTACGGTACGCCTTAGTCTACAGGACTCCATTCAGAGGCAGTGTCGATTACTACCCCCCCTCTGCATTCGACCATACAAGTAAGATCGCATCCAACAAACGCAGCCCAAGGAAAAAATGGAAGTAATAGTTAAGTTTATATAAAAGCATGTCAAAATATATACTGTTAAAAGCCTTACTAAAGTCCAGAAGTATTAAGATAGTTAATTTCCGATTGTCCGTGACATGTCTAATCATCAGTAACCTTAATTATTATTATTATTATTATTATCATCGCGTCTTACTACCCATTCGGGTTATACTTACTTACACTAATGTGTAATGGTAGAGTGATTGTGAGATGAAATGGAGGACCTACAGTTTAACGTGGGATCCGAACCACGGCGGAGGCCTGGCATTCCCCACATTCACAAGATGACTTGTCAGAGGTGAAGGAAGGGTTTGGTAATCAGATAAATCTGTGCCGGGACCGAGGATTGAACCCCGGCCGCCGGCACACAAGTCTGACACCTTACCCCTAGACCGCCAGGTCACCAGTAACCTTAATCAAAGCTGTACAAGTGCCGTGACATGGTCGGAAGTTTGATTGGTATACTGACGATTTACCAAGTACGCTAATCTTTTTGGCAAAGAGGGAAGAATACTTATAGGTCAATAGTCATCAACACGGTTAGGCCGAGACTTTTTGGGTGGAAGTATTATTTCAGCCCAGTTCCTGATAGTTGGGAGATTACCATTCATTAGACAATATTTCATAATTTCCCCCGTTTATGTGCCGAATCTCATTAATAACGGTTTTAGGAAAGGTTATTTCTGTGAAAATATGTTTTTAACAATCAATTTGTTTTAGTACTAAACCGAAAATCATTGTTGCCTACAGTGTCAAAGCAGATGTTTTTCCAATGAAAATATTTTGTTGTTTCCCTACAGTGAGTGTACAGTAGCCCCATGGCTTCTTTGGTGCTGAATGACAGCTCACACCTCACTTCTGATTCAACATTTACAGTAGCCCCATGACTTCTTTGGTGCTGACTGACAGCTCACAGCTGAAAGCTGACGGCTTTGAAAAGCTAGCAGACCAAATTATGTATCCCTACGCCAAACCATATGATCTGCAAAAAACATATGTTTAGCAGCTGTCAGTCAGCACCCAAGAAGCCATGGGTCTACTGTAGGTACAGTAGCCCCATGGCTTATTTGGTGCCGACTGACAGCTCACAGCTAACTTCTGACAGTCATAATTTAGGTATATACCTTAATTTTGACTGTCAGAAGTGACAGCTGGTAAACACATGTTTTTGCAGATCCTATGGTTCGGCGTAGGGATACATAATTTGGTATGGTAACTTTTCAAAGCCGTCAACTGTCATCTGTGAGCTGTCAGTCAGCACCAAAGAAGACATGAGGCTACTGTATATACCTAAATTTTGACTGTCAGAAGTGACAGCTGCTAAACATATGTTTTTGCAGATCATATGGTTCGGCGTATGGATACATAGCTTGGTCTGGCAACTTTTCAAAGCCCTCAGCTGTGAGCTGCCAGTCAGCACCAAATAAGTCATGGGGCTACTGTGATAGATAGGCTATGAGGTCTAAAATCAAAGGAAATGGTTCCATATAAACTCACACTTTTGAAGAATCCCACGTAACCTCAGTCAAAATATGTTCACTCGTATTTTCTTTTTGTAGAGCTACGGCAGCGTTTTGGTCTATTTGATTTAACAAAGTTTCTGCTTTTCCTGCCAAATCCTTGAACCAAGACATCTTCCCCACAATATAAATTCAATACAAATAGCAAACACTGGCAATTTTTTTTTTATAGAATAACAGTCGACTATAATAAAATAAATATGTTAAACAAAATATCTAAACAAACATAATCATGATAATATGTAAATAAGGCGAAGTGAAGAACGGACTGAACTTTTCCACAATCTAATAAAAGTTTATTCTGACGATAAAAAGGATATGCGCAGGGTGACAACTGAAGAAATAGTAACCAGATACAACCATATCAAAATA
>CABFVX010000623.1:243183-253216 GCA_902151425.1 Timema shepardi | reverse complement strand
ACATACTCCCCCACCCTCCTAATCAATTAAGGGCCCTTTGTTCGTTAATTGCCCTATTGTTCTGTCACAGAAATCGACAAACCGTCCTACTCCCCTCCTCATTTGATCCCATATTAGGGTACCTTGAATAGATCCAATTTTTTTTAATAGTTTCGTCCTCTTACCGATATAATAACCTGGCATTAGAATTATGCGGGTATGGAAGGGGCCAAGAGTTAAGGTCAATATATTTCTCTTTTTATTCAACACTAGATTTTATTTACCAAATTTAATTCATTACTTATACTGTGGATACGTTTATTTTAATTTGACACACGTTATTTCGACAGTCCTTGAATTTCTCTCTTGAGAATAGTGGCTTTTTAAAAAATAAAAGAATCTATTTCCTCATGGCAATACTATAAAAAAAAGCCTACTAGGTTGACACATCTATTCTTGAAATATTTTGGCCAAAAATGTTTGTTACAAATTATAAACAATACTGACCTCATCCCTTATATATAAATGTAAGCATTTTGATTATTCATTAGTTTAGTGTGCATGTCGTGTATTGATTCAACAGCGTCCGACACCTTAAATCAATAAATATAGTGTCTGCCTATTTATTTAAACGAACTGGGCTAGGTTCCTATTATGGTTGGAAAAACCACCATTGGGGAAATAAGATCTTCCTCTGAAGTATTGGATGTTCTGCATGTTCAGTAATTACATTAGTTTGTAAGTCATATGCTGATATAAAACATTTCGGCTCACAAAGGGGACGTTAAGTAACCTAAATAGCTTACATTAATCAGTGAGTTTATTATGACAGGGTTTCCGATGTATTCACACAAAATAGTTTGAAGTGACATAAAAATTGTATTTGTCCACAGATTTGGACACTCAGTCATATTGACATGAGCAAATACTAGCAATAAGTGATTATTGATTTACGTTAAAACAAATATTTCAACTTGATCGATAGTCTACATATTTTTTTTATATTCAAGCCATATATTTCCCATTACCAGCTTGCTGGTCCTCTCGAAGCCTTTTATGCCTTCTAGTGTAACTTAAGACTAGGACAGGCACAACATCCAATCCCAGGCCGTTAATTCAACTCTCTCAAAGGTTAGACCCACATTTCACCGATGATAAACTTTTCGGCCATGCCAGAACCCTTGGCTCTGTAGACAGACATTCTACCGACTTAATTAAGGTGTCTGATAAATAAGTATACTATTTCTCGTCAAGGCCCCAAAAATATCGCGGTTATGGATGTATTAAAATAAGTTCGAAAATGGTAATATTTTCTTTGAAATTTGGGAAATTAGATTAGAAAGAGGGAATATCTGGGCGGAAAGAAATAATAAGAAAGAATCATGATAAAAATTTAAATTATTACTTGTTGTATGTAAAATCTAATATCTGGCAGTTTGTTGAGTTAATATATGATCGATCAAACTATTAATTTTTTTCTCGCGTAGTGACGTGTCTGTCGTCGTCACCGTCTTTGCCTTCCCTCTCTGCAAGTAGTCCATTTCTTTCTTCTTCGTGTCGGCCATTATGATTCTCGTAAGAATACGTAAAAGACGTTAAAAGTTGATCAGCAGCTGATCAGATAGTGTTTTAAAATGTGAACTGAATAATCTGATTAAAACCAGGTAGATAAAGTATATTTCTTGTTGGTCTGATAGAGTATTGTTATAATTACATGGTGTTTCTTTCGACGCAAAGCAATGCCCGTTGAAAACATTAAGTTTGAAAATGAACACAATGAGAATTTATTAAATGGAGTATGTCATCTGGTGGCACGGCATGCTATTCACTTTAAAAATAAGAACACCCTTAAGAATACATTAAAACCTTATAAAATATTAACGGACAGAATTAAAATTCTTTCAATATAAATAAACTAGAACTTATTAAGGAAAAATAGGACACTCAACCGCATCGATGATACGCAGACTGAATGTAAGACTCATCCCTCTAGTTTGTTCGATGACAGTTTGAATATAGACTGGATTTACTAACATGTTCGCTTATAAATAGTTTCCCACTCTTCCCTATGCTCGTGTATATTTTTTTTAAGTTCTACCTTACTTCTCAAATAATTTAATTTAAAAGTGTACATTTAATATTTTAAATCTTACTTGCATTACACCTGACAAGGAAATACAGCCGACCTCGCTAGGGTGAATCCTTGTAGTAAAAATGAGTTAATTATTTATTGAATGATAAATACATCCGAGCGATCCCAACATACGTTCTCAAAGGCAACCAATAATTTTTTTTTTTTTCAGTTTATCATAAAAAAATAATTTGAATGGCAAATACTCGTATCAAGTACTTATAACCGCTGAAAACTTTAACAATTCCGGAAGGAAATTACATTCTATTCCGTATTTTGTCCTTTTTCTCTTCAATTTTCTTTTTCTTCTTCTGCTCCTAAAGCTTCTTTCACCATCTTAAACATATTTAATTGTATACATTTAAAATTGTTGTTGTTGTATGGGGGGAGATAAGCCTTTTACTATTTGGTTTCTTTCTCATATTAATAATATTTATATTTGTGTATTTTGTCCCATTATAAAAATTTTATGGTTTTATAAAACTTTGTTTTAATTACCCTGAAAGGTGGGAACTTGAATTGAGGGACAGGTCTCACCTTGATAGTTTGACAATGAAGAGAAGATAGGAATTAAAGTTCTGGCCGGATGTAATGTGCTAAAACCAATTTGTTTTTCAGTCTTAAGTCACCTTGATGATAGTCCCCAACGTTTCGGATGTAGTTTCACCAGCCATAATCAAATATTAGATATTAGCGCCGTTACATCTACAGGTGAAACATTTCAATTATTAATTTTACGCCCCCTTAAATACGAAAACAGTTTTAATTCAAACACCAGACGAGAAATGAGTCCATTCTATCAAAATTCATATTCCCTAATCTCTACTCGATTTTAATAAACTAGTAAAGATCAGGAAAGGGAAAATGATTAATGTGTTATTTTTTAACGATAAAACCTCTATACAACCAAATATGTATTACATTTTAAATAACTGACTGAGTATGGATACTATTAAGACGACTTCCCCAAA
Source organism: Timema shepardi (assembly GCA_902151425.1). Lineage (NCBI taxonomy): Eukaryota > Metazoa > Arthropoda > Insecta > Phasmatodea > Timematidae > Timema > Timema shepardi. The sequence continues at coordinate 250,135 of CABFVX010000623.1, read as the reverse complement.
AACATAAAATCATTCGAGATCTAAAAATTAATTTATCTTTAAATTTACGTTAAAAAATCACAATACGTGTGGACATAAGCTGGTCTTACACCAACGTTGCAGATTTTTCTAGCACCGCGTTTTACTCTCTGTTCAGGTTATTCAAGTATGTACTAATTATACTGATAGATTGGGGATGAGGAATGTTGAATTCGGAAGAACTGTACCCAAATTTGCATGGAGAGGAGGTCGAAATCTATTTAGAAATTACTAAGCTCAGTACACCCAAACAGTATTTCGAACCCCGATCTCCCTGTCATTGACAATCTAGTTTATTGTGAGAGTGACGCCTTAGATCATGCGGCCACCGAACCGAGTAACAATAAAGTTGACCTAGGCAATGATAGAAAACAATTTCCATTCAAAAGCAAAATATAACTTTACTTCAACCTTCAATTTGTTTTTTTTCTCCAAATAGTTTTAAAGCATTATTTTAAGTGATGGTGAATTTAAAACGCTTAAAGTCATCCATTTGATCTAATTTCAGCCTAAGGTTCGAACATGTTTCTTAGCCGTTGTTTGACCCCCAACCTTGCGCTATTCAACCCTTTCCCTTTTCGTTTTAAATTCCTAACCCAGTCTGTCACTACATCAGACCTCTTTTTGTTTCAAAAAACTATTAACCTCCTTTTTTTGGACTAATATCTGAGACAAGTAGAGATAAACACCCACCCCTATCGTTGCTTAATTTGTTTCATCCTTTATCTAAAAAAAATTGCTTCTCTTTACACTTCACCCCTAGCCCTCATTAGCACACCCTTGTTCACTCCCCCCTACAACCCCTTTAAATGCACTGCTTCTCTTATAATTAGTGACATTTCCTCACAACAATCAACAAACAAACAGCTCGGCAACAAGGGGTGCCCGGGTATATTTTTTGTTTGTTTTTGTACCTCTTTGTAACGTAGCTCACACCCGTATCATCCTACTCATTACCCTATTTCACCTCCGTCTACATCCCCTAACATTCTCTCCCCCTTCCTCCCACCTCCATAAAGCTCTCGTTCCTGTTTTGTCTTCAATGTTGGACACTTTCAACGTATATTATCCTTTGTATATTTTTAGGGTGTGTATGAATAGAAAAAAAAATATTCTCGTGTTTAAAAATAAGATTCAAAGTCTTTTTCACTATGTTAACATTAATTCGTGCGCATGGAAAAATCTATTTTCCCTTTAGTTTTTTTATTTTCTAAAATAAAGTTTCGTTGTGATCCCCATGTACGTCTCTCATTTGAAGAGGATAAAAAAGTAACGGTTTAGTTTGTTGAAACTTGCATCTTTCTCCTATATCGTACCAAAGTTCTCACTTGTTTTTGAAGTTTTAGAAGTGAGGTAACCTCATCTGATATTCCAATATTCCTTGTCTTTTGTTTGTAGGAGTGTAGATCAAAGGGTTTTACCCTCATTTGATATCATTAGTAAACATGAAGTTTTTGTTCCTTAGTATCCAAGTAGAGTTTGCTTTGCTTTTTTATGTATATAAAGAAGAAAGTTAGTTTTAGACTTAAGAATGAGAATATAATAACAAAATATGTTTACGTATTATATTCACACTTTCCCTTTCCATAAATGTGGATGCATTTTCTATAATTTTTTATCTCTTTATCCCCAACCCATTTGTTTAGTTAATATATGTACATAATATTCGAGCAGGTGATAGATAACAAACGGTGAAAAACAACCAATATTTATGTTTCAAATGAAATAAAAATGTTTATCTGTACTTTTATCCAATAAAAGTAGAATAATATAATATAGCCAGAATGCAGCATGGATTTACATTTAAGAAAGCCTCTTATTTAAAATAATCAATAAGAGCATATTCATAGAGACCGTCAGAATCTCAAAAACGATTCTTTTTAGCCGAAAGAGATATTACCTGAGAGCACCAGATAACCTCTTTCTTCATTTTCCTTGAAAAGCGTTTCTACCTCACCCGCCCTCATCGAAAAAAAAAATAGTAATATAAAGAACTCGTGACAGGTCGCCAAAGCTTTTAATGCACTTTTAATAACATTTCGCCCACCACGTGCTCTATATAGACCTTTCCAAACTCGACGTGGACGATTTCCGTTAGAGTGGATAGGTATAAAGCGGAAAGTTGGAGGGAGAATGGGGCAGCGTGGGAGCAGGTAGGATTGAATCAACCTGAGCGCGCTTGGTGGATGTAGTTCAAGGCTTTCACCGATAGATGCCATTCCTGACAGTCACGTTAGTAAAAGCACCGATACCGGACATGCTCTGTGCGTAGATAGGGATGGACGAGTATCACAAAAGAACCAAAAAATCTTCGCTCTTTTTTTTTCTGCTTACTACTCCACTTTATCTCTCTCTCACACACACACGGAACAGGGAATTACAGATAAGGAAAGTATTCAATTTTTACATAAATTATTTCATTCTATATATATTTTCTAAATTCTCACAACTATTCCAATATAATACAAGACATAATATATGCATGATTATCATGGCGTTTTTTTAAATGTTTGTTATAATTTTAATGATTGTATCATATTTGTCATTATTATATACCATAACTTGTAAGTATTATTATTATTATTACCAATCTTTTCATATATAAATCAAATTACAGTGTTTATAATATTATTATATCACATCATATATCTATGTTTTTCACGCTAAATAAACACTATTTGTACAACTTTACTAAAAATTGAATTATATTACAAATAATCTATATAATAGTTCTAGTAGAAGTGATATCGCTCATAAGGTGAGGAACATTGGTAACGTGAATTAAAAGGCAGTCTATTTGCAGTTTTTATACCAAATTTTTTTTTTACCAAATAAATCAAATATTTATGTAGTAGTAAATGTTTAATTTAATTCATCTGATGGCATCAACAGTGGTTGAATATCTGTAGAAGATTACCTGGAATTTAATGGCAGCTTTTTTTCGTCATTTAAAATGTTTCTCATCCAAAGACAATACTCATTTAAATATAGAAGTCATCACCATGTGAATAAAATCAAACTATTCTATCTGTGAAACTATTTTTTTTCTATTTAAACAAAAATATGTTTTGTGATAAAACTGCTCTTTGTTCGCGTTCCCGATATTACAATCTTAACCTTAATATTTAATATATTTAAAATAAAACAATGTTTAGTTGGAGGACAGCTATTTAATAAAAATTGTTGAGATGACACCCTCTAGGTTAGGCCTGGACTAATATTTTGACTAAAAGGCCACAGTGAGAATTTAAATACTACAACGGACTACCAAATTAAATATGCTTTTTTATACACGCAATTTATTATGTAAAATATTAAATTATATAGACAAGATAAAAAATTAAACAATAATGATTCTCCAATAAATTATTATTATTATTATTAGCACCGCGTTTTACTACCCGTTCGGGTTATATGCACTAACGCTAATGTGTGCTGTTAGGGTGATTGTGAGATGAAATGAAGGACCTACAGTTTAACGTGGAATCCGAACCACGGTGGAGGCCTGGCATTCCCCACATTCACAAGATGTCTTGCCAGAGGTGAAGGAAGGGTTTGGTAATCAGATAAATCTGTGCCGGGACGGGGGATCGAACCCCGGCCGCCAGCACAGAAGTCTCACACCTTACCCCTAGACCTTCAGGTCACCCATTTCTCCAATAAAACATGCCTTAATGAGATAAATGAAAAGTATTCATATCTTACACCTGACATCAAAAAAATTATATAAGTTTAGTCATAGATATTCTTAAAGCTGCTTTTAAATGTTCATCAGAAACGCTTGATCGTAAGATGTTTTTTTATTGAAATTCATCATAGAAAATGTATGCTCCCATATAAAGAAGGTTGATCAAAAAATGACCAACTTTTTCAAGCAAGATCTTTAATGTTTGCGAATTCATCAGAATCAAGATAATTGTAAAATTTACAAATTTCTTCATAGACCGTGTAATTCCCTTAATCCAGGATTACACAGCAGGTCTTTCATCACAAATTGAAGTTCGTTCGTTGCACTCTCAACTGAAAATGGATCGTAAACTAATGATAAACATTTTTTTTTCAATTTTGTGAAAGTTGGCAAACCTGCATATATAATTCATTGCTCAAAGCGTTGATCATTTTGGCATTTCCTTCAAAAAAAAATCTGGTATCGTCATTGTTTGCAGGTAAGAAAGGGATAAAGAGGGTTTTTTTTATTAATTTTGTGAAAAAAACGTTTTAATTTGAATGCATTCAAGCGTATTACCATGTTACATGTTTTCCTTGGAGAGATCAGGGTTGCCAACACTTTGGTCTCAAGCAATAAAATACCAACATGAAATAGTTATTTTGTCTGGCAAGATAATTGTGTTTCTAGAATTATATATATTTTTTCACAGATAGCTTGGCGGGCCACTTTGCAGCCCATGGACCTGAGTTTGCTCAGGGCTGTTCTAAGATGTATTTATTATTATTCAGGTCAAGGCTAGCACGTGTGCTAAGTTAGTGAATGAGAAATCTTAAATTCAAATACCGGCACTTTGTACTAAGGTGGTTTCTCTCAAATTAATTACTGCTCTCCACGCAAGTGTGAATACAATTCTTTTTAATTAAAGCTTGATCATTTCTACCGTAGGCGAACACTGCATTGGCTAGCATTTGAATTTTTCCCCCCGTTCACCATTCTTTCATACGGTTCGGGAGATTATCTCTCTTTATTAATTTATGTTTTTAGCACAGTGGTCGGGTTGTACGCCTATATACTAAATACTCTTAATTGTTTTATGGATTATGAAGGTTAGATTTATAGCACGTGGATTCGCATTTTCGTGGAAGGAGAATGTAAAGCCAATTTTTTGCAAGAAAAAAAAAAGACTCAGCACACCCGACACAGTTTTGAACCTTGATATCAATGTCATCGTCGGTCTTAGTAGCGCGTTAGAATATCCAGCCACAGAAGCAGGTCGCTTTCATAATTATTTTATCAAGAAACAACCTTTAACTTTCTTTCTAACCACTCGTAAAAATAAGTATTGTGATCTTCAAAATAATATAACTTAAGATTTTGAAAATTGTCTAGGTGCTTAAAATAAAATTTTCATTTCAGGGTTAGTTAAGGGCATATATATATTCGATTTTCTCAAAACTCGCTATAAAGACTTTTATTCTACTTTGTATCCAGGCATTGTATAACATTAAAACCAAAATGGCAACTCTCGTTTTACCATAAAAAATGACTTTTTGGGTACTTTCGGAATAGGGACGTTTCAAATTTTTATCACATCTCCGCCACTATTTGAGATACGGAATAAATTTTCATTGTGAAGTTTTACTACTATTAAAAATGAATATTTTAATATTTAAAATATTCTTTAAAACGTATACTTTCTTAGCTGTAAACAAATATATATTTATTTAGTAGGCTACTTTAAAATATGAAATTGATAGTTATGTTCTTTGGTAGACAGAAGTTTATCTCCTCTCCGTTTCTGTAACAATGTATATTATTACATATACGAGTGTTTCTGAAACGGTGTGTATTATTTCATTTAACAAATGCTCCGAATTTTTTGTAACTTTCACTATTTTAAGATTAAAGAAAGAGAAAGTCTGAGCAATGCTCCGTTCCTTTTATACTTTTTAATTTAGTGATGAATATTTTATCTTGCCAAAGCTTGCCATAATCTACGTATAAGTAATCTCATAGCCTTTTAAAATTTGTATCATTTTATTAATCATGAACTAGCAACATAACCATTACAGACCCCCCACAATACCACGTTAATGGTCTGATGAATTAATAATCTATTTCTAAAACTATATTTATATTCAATCACCGATTTCATAGTCAAGTAACGCATTATTAGGTTATATATCAAGGGGCACTGTAGTCCACTGGTTATGAGCCTATCACATAATCAATTTTGGTAACTATAAGAAGCAAATGCAATTTACATAAATTCTATCAAGGATGAAAAACTTGGTTAAAGTGTTTCTTCCACGGCAAGAAAATGCTTGACAGCACTTTCAGCAATTGATCTAAACCTAGTTTATATAATGTTGGAATACTTCATTTACCCTAAGGGCCAGTTTCATAGTCAAGTTTAGTACGCCTCAAGTGCGGCACTACACTAAGTTCATGATGACACCTACCTAAACCAGAAAGGAATGGGCCAGTTTCCTATGCGAGAACGGCCCATTCCATTCGAGTTTAGGTAGGTGTCGTCTTATATTTAGTGTAGCGCCGCACTTGAGGCGTACTAAATTTGACTATGAAACTGGCCCTAAGAGGTAAAGTCCCATTTTCATAAGAAGAGCCATGTTTGATAGCTAAAATATACTATTTGATCTGATTCCACGCATTCAAAGTTAAGTTTTATTATCTGCAGTTCTTACTTTTGTTGAATATCATTCATATTTTTAAAATAATCCTAATAATATAGACAATTTTTAATTATCTTGACCGGTCGCTTCTTTTTAATTTGCTAATAAGCTCTTCAAGTGTATATTGGACTGTAGATATTGCGTGGCTATTTTGTGAAGAAGATAGGGTTGGACTGCGCTACAGGGACGCCGGCACAAACCCCGGTGGGCAGATTTTATTTGGGCCACCACGACTACTTTAAAATTAAAATGCAATTATATTTTTATTGAATTTGAATCAAAAGTTCCAATGAGTAAATTAGCGGGTGCCCAGATCACACAAATTTTGAAGATATACAGTGGCATTAAATTTAAAACCGTTCAGTTTGTTGTTTCTTGATGTTTATAAATAATATTTACATTTGGTGAGTGTGTACCTGATCTTGACCGGGGATAGCTGTCAGGACACCTCCATGAGATCTCCCACTGTGAAAATTTAAGTAAATGCTTCGGGAAACCAAAGTTAGACCTAATGCTGAGGTTCTGACCGTCTCCGTGACGCTGGTGTCACCAAGAGTTGGGGGGGGGGGGG